>BRDA01011935.1:0-5000 GCA_036984385.1 Crenuchus spilurus
TGGATGACTACTTTTTACTTTTACTTGAGTCATATTATTATGAAGTAACAGTACTTTTACTTGAGTAAAATTTTTGGCTACTCTACCCACCTCTGGCTAAGGTGAGTGATGAAGGGTGCTGGGCAGTAGTGAATGAAATCTAAAATGTGACTCAAATCAGTTTTTATGTTGAGTGCCTTCTAGTCAGTTGTGTGAACTTCATGAAAGACATTACTGAAAGTCATAATCTAGAGCAGTCATAATTTAAAGTCATAATCTAGAGCAGCTTAAACAGAACTTTATTTTATTTTGGCCACTATAAAAATGATGGGCCTATTTCATTTTAACTTTCATTTCTAGGAACAAAATTGGGAAAATCAGTGTATGAGGAAGGAATAGTGGAAAGAAAACAATGGGAGAAGGGAAATGGATGTTAAAGGGGGATTTTGTGAAAGGGGGATACAAGTTTTGAAGTGGTAGAAATTGTATTGGCACCATGGTAGGAAGGAATCTGTAAACATTTTTGTTTTAATAGTTACATGCAGGTTGACAAAACTGACAAAAAATGTGTTACTATTGCTTGGCACAGTGTCATTTTGTGTTATGAAGGCTGCATGATGTCATGTCATTTTTTGTTATGAGTAGGCCTATCACTATATAAGAAAAAGTAAAATGCACACCATAAATTCACTGTTGGTGGTTTTCAAAACTGCAGCTATTCATTGGGTAAAGTTATTAATATTTTGAGGGTCACCATTGCTTGGCACAATATCATGTTGTGTTACAAATAAAACAATCAAGAATAAAGAAAATAAAAGTTAAATGCACCACTATACCTAATAACTACCACTATACCTAAGTGAATGTGCTGGTATAGATCACTTATATATATGGGTGCCTGACCATGAAACACTCTAAAAGTAAGGGTGAGAATTTTAAACTGAATCCTTTGTTCATCAGGAAGCCAATGCAGAGATTTTTATACTGGAGTTATATGAGATCTTTTATTTGTTCTTGTAAACAATCTAGCTGCTGTAATGCTGGGTATACTGATAAGCAGGCAGGTGAACACACAAGCGGAGATGGATGAAAATGTTTTAATAAAGTGAATCTAAGCACAATAAACATGAACATACACACTATAAACAGACTAACAAGGATAACAAAGCACACTACATATAGACACTGACTCCCAACCAAAACTGAGACACATAAGGGTATAAATACTTAACAGATAATGATACACAGGTGAAAACACTGAGGATAAGGGTGGAACGGGACAGGGCAAGAGTGAGAGTTAAGGAGGCATACACAAGACAGGGCTACATGACTTGAGGTGTGACAGCTGCAGCATTCTGTTTTGCCTCAAAGCAGTTTCGAGCAGATATGCAAAGCGAAGAAAAGAGTACATTACAATAATCAATGCAAGATTAAACAAAAGAATGAATAAGCATCTCTAGCACTGTTAGAAACTACAGATCTCAATTTACTAATATTCATCAAACTAAAAAACAGGATCTTGTCAACTGTTTTACATGTGTGTAAAACAACAAAGACTTGTCAAATATAACACCTAAGTTACAGTATGTAAACTTGAGTGGACAACAGGAGATAGAAGCCCAAGAGATTGCTTGATTAAAGGAGCCACCATATCAGAAGCAACCTTGAAGCAAGTCTTGTCAGCACCTGAGCTGTAAGAACTTATCAGTCGTCCAATCCCTGATAGCATCCAGATTAATTAGCCTATTTCACTAGGTTTAAATGAAAGATGAAGCTGAATGTCATTAGCAAATACATGATAAGTAATATTAAAACCTGTCCGAAAGAAACCAAAATCTGTTCAAAAGGCAGCATATTAAGAAAAAATAATAATGGCCTCAACACCAAACCCTGTGGAACACCACAAGACAATGGAGCAGAGACAGAAGCAACATTTCCAATGGTCACAGCAAAACTTCTCTCAGTAAGATATGATATAAACCATTGTAGTACTGAGCCAGATAAGCCCACCCAATCCATTAACCTATTTATTAAGATATGATGGTCTACACTATCAAACACAGAGCTGAGGTAGAGCAATACCTAAACTGAATGCTCACCTACATCAGAGGACATTAAGAATTCATTAGAGACCCTCAAAAGGGATGTCTCTGGAGAGTGACGTTTGCGAAAACCAGACTGAAATTTATCATAAATATCATACTTCTCCAGAGCAGCAGTAAATTGGTTAGCTAACACGTTCACTAAAATTTTAGACATAAAAGGGAGTTTAGATATTGGTCTGTAATTCTTGAATTCAGCAGCATTCAGATTTGTTTTTTTTTTCATTAATGGCTGAACAGTAGCATGCTTAAAATACAAAAGAACACATCCTGTAGTCAATGAAGAGTTAATCAGAGATAACACTTTCTTGTCAAGCAAGAAAGATAAAAATCTGTTGTCAACCGAAAAACATGGCAGTGTTGTAGTAGGTGGAGCAACTATTATTTATTGTATAATATATATTATATATTATTATTTATCACATCAAATAAAATCTTAGGACTTCTCTTTGAAGATCAAATTAGATTGGCAAAGTAAGTGGACCGGGTTTCCTTTACTAAAACATTTACAATATACTTAAATTGGGAGATAATCCTCAGCTGTGACTTAATATAACAAGCTTTCATCATTAAAAGCACACCACTGCACAACAGTGTTATGTGCTAGGGCTCAATAACAAAGTCAGTTCTAATGGGGCTAATAATATTGAATATTGAATATATGGTGATTTTTGTTTCTTGTGAAATAGTTCTGTTATAGTATGCAAATCCCTTCCTATAATATGCTTCCTCACTGGCATCTCTTCCCATCATTCCTTTTACAGACATGACAATATGATTTTTATATCAGATGTAAATAATCATATCTCTTTGTTTACTTGTTCTCTCAACATCAGACTAACCCTAGTGTAGAATTTAGAGATACTAGTTTGGACAGAAATGCAACAATGTCATTTGTTTTTATGTTATAAAGACTCCAGAGAATTGATCCTTCATTTGGGGGAAAAGTTGAGTAATGAATGTACAAGTAAATAGAACCTGTTGTATGGATGTACTTGCAGCTGTTTCCAACACCGGCTACATCACCATCAGTCACTATAGCAACGACTGACACCAGCTACATCACCATCAGTCACTATAGCAATGACCGACCGACACTGGCTACATCACCGTCAGTCACTATAGCAACGGGTGACACCAGCTACATCACCATCAGTTACTATAGCAATGAACAACACAGGCTACATCACTGTCAGTCACTATAGCAACGACCGACACTGGCTACGTCACTGTCAGTCGCAATAGCAAAGGCCTACACTGATTTTGTCATCATTCTTTGTTTTTGAATTGATTTACAATTTCACTACTATTAACAGCCAGCTAACACACACACACTTTATGCACACATACACACACACACTGTACACACACACATTATGCACACACACACACACGCACACACATGCACACACACGCTCACACACACATGCACACACACACACACACACACACACACACACACACACACACACTACACACACATGCACACACACACACACACACACACACACATTATTTAACCTCTCAGCCTCTCTCTAAAGTCTTTATATTTGACCGTCTGCTGTCTGCATTAAACTGCTTTTCTTTTGTGATGTTTCTTCTCTCAGACATGAGAGTGTTGTTCAACCATAAAGATCAGGGAGGAACTGTAGGAACTTTAAAGGTTGTTTCTTTCTTTCTCTTTTAAAGAGGTACATTGAAAGAAAATCTTCTGTCTTTTTTTCTGAGGAGTGTTATTAGAGCAGCTCAGAAATATCACATTTTCACCATCTCACAGATCTCCCATTATACTCACACTGTACTCACACTACAGTCACACTACACTCACAGTATTCTCATGATGTGCTCACATTATACTCACACTACACTCACACTACAACCACACTACATCCTCTCTCATTAAGCTTATACATAAATGAATTTACTTTTTTACTTTTTAAATTAAAAGGGGGTAAAACTGAAGCTATTTACATGAGTCTTCATTTTGCAGTTGAGCTGAAAAAGAGAAGCCGATGTGAAAAAGAGAAATGAGGAGAAAGAAAGAACGGGAACCAAGTTGTTTAATAGAGGTATAGACCCTCTCAGTTCTTATGTTATTTGTTGTAAAACAGGAGAACAGTGTAAAATACTTCCTGCTCTTGTCCACTCGTTTAGTTTAATTTATTAAAAGATTGTAGAAGTGCATTAACTGAGTGAACTGCAGTCTGTCAGTAATGCAGGACACCATCAGACCAGCCGCTCATGTCAATTTATCTGAAGCGTATGAAAATTTAATTCAATAAACTCTAAACCAAATTGCTTTCCATATGTGCACTGACTGTACTCAGTATATAATGTGCAATCACAAACTGTATGTTTCTCCCATTTGGTGTAATTTATGTTGTATTACAGGGATGATTGTCCAGCACAGTGCATTTCCATTTTCCAATTAGCCTCTCAGCACTAACACAGTCAGACTGAAAGCAGACAAGAAAATGCATCTCTGTAAGATTCACTGATATTAACCAAAGCCTGCACATTTAAACTCTCTCTACCTTCTTATTCTCATACAACTAGTAGTATACTACCACTATACTACAGTGTTGTAGTAGAGAACACTAATATAATACATTGTTTTAGTACAGTACACTGCTATAGTACAGTGCTGTAGCATAGTAGACTGCTATACTACAGTGCTGTAGTGTAGTACACAGTTATACTACAATGTTGTAGTAAACTGCTATAGTATAATGCTGTAGTGTAGTACACTGCTATACTACAATGTTGTCGTATAGTACACAGTTATACTGCAATGTTGTCGTATAGTACACAGTTATACTACAGTGTTGTTGTATAGTACACAGTTATACTACAGTGTTGTAGTATAGTAAACTGCTATAGTAGAGTGTTGTAGTATAGTACACAGTTATACTACAGTGT
>BRDA01011935.1:10800-35323 GCA_036984385.1 Crenuchus spilurus
AATATACATGTCATTGTATTTAAAATAACCTTTAGAGCTTAAATAATAAACTAAAACCAATAATACTAAAATTTGTATTTATAATGAGATTTTTTTAAAATACCGGTAATTAAAATATTAAATTAAAGAAAATGTTAATGCAAAAAAAAAAAACAGATTTAACATATTATTTAAATGATGTCAATCACAGTATCTTTAATAATGAAAACCTTTTAAAGTCACATTTATGAACTAATTAATTAATTGGGGTAATGTTCAAATTACAGTTTAAATACTAAGATTTTTACATCCTGCAGATTCTCAGTTTATTTTTATATACTGTCATAGATTTTACTGTTTCTGCTCTGATAAAATCTGTTTATCTGTTCATATTTTTTTTTTATTCATATTTGTATTTATTAATGTTTTGATTTGCTTATTAATGTTCTCTGTTGTTTTTTTTCTGCAGGTTCTGCTTGTGGGTCCTGTTCAGGTTCTGGTGAGGTTCTGTGGTGGTTCTGGAGGATGTCGTGGGTGTGTATGTGTTGGTGAAGGTCTCTGTGTGTGATTTGGAGTAAGGATGGCTCACAGGATGCCAGCGCAGGGTAAAGTCACCATTACAGTGGATGAGTACAGCTCAAACCCAACACAGGCCTTCACTCACTACAACATCAACCAGAGCCGGTTCCAGCCGCCGCACGTCCACATGTGAGTAACACCATCAGAACTGCAGACATGGTTCTGATTGGACTGTGTCAGGTTATTATATCAAATTTATTATTACTAATATCATAATCATTACTGATAGTGTAATAACTGCAATATGCAATTAATCATTAAAATCAACAAATGAGCCTTTAAATGTTTAGCTGCCCAGGATTTGCTGATGTGTCCAGACTCCAAAAATATAAGAAAAGCTTTTAAATAAACATTTGATGTAATAAGACTGGAATAGTAACATGTTCAGTAATGAATTACTGAATATTTTCTACTGTAATTAAAAAGGTGGTGAATTGAATTTCAGTAGAACTGAATTTGAGTGTGTATTTCCCATTAATTTAAAAATGATGATGCTACTGCTGCTGACAATGATGATAATGAAGACAACAACAATGATGATGATGATATACAGTAACTATTATTATAATTATATTTGTTATATTATTTTATTTATGTTATTTGTATTCCTATAGAAATTAAATGTAATCAGGGTATCACGTCTCTGTTTTGAGTCAGAGGTAAAGAAGAGTTTCTGTATTTATTAAAGAGAAAGTGTATAAATATAATAAATATAGCAGGCTGATGTAACTTCAGCAGGTTTTAATAAGCTTTATATTTATATTTGATATTACAGATGTGATTTAGTTTGCTCATCTTTAAATAATCTCAGTGTAGGTATACATTTAATTTAAATTGTGTTGTTGACTGTTTTGTGTCCTCCCATTCTGTTTGTATGGTGTTGTAATGGTTGGTTTAATGGTTGCTGTGTTTTGGGAAGTTGAGGTTTCTGGAACACCAGTTGGTGTTTAAACCTCAGACTGAAGCAGAACCGCAGAGTTTTCTGTTTAAAGAGTGTTTTAGAGGAAAAGCAGACTCCCTTATTCTCTACTTTTTCCTTTATGGGCATTTACCAACGTATGTTTAAATGGATGTAAACTATACTATACAATAGTACAGTATACTATACTTTAATTCACTTCATTAAACACAATACTAAAAAACATTATACTATACTATACATCATTACACTATAATACACAATATTATAATAACATTATACTACACTGTACTATACACCATCACACTACACATTATACTACACAGTATTATACATTATATTACATAATCACACCATCACACCATACAGGATTGCACTACATTATTATTTACTTCCCTAAACATTATACTAAATAGCATTATACTATACAAGAGTACACTATACTATACTACATAATAATGTAATAACATACTACACTTTACTGTACTGTACACCACTACACTGCACAACATCATACTACACAATATTATACATTATACTACACTATATACATTATATTATGTTATTTTATACATCTACCCTACTGTACTGTACGATGCATTACACTACACTATATCACACTATCACACTATACCGCATTACACTACACTATAATTCACTAAACACTATACTAAATATAATTATACTATACTATTCAAAAGTACACTATACTAAACTTCACAATATTATATAACATTATACTACACTATAGTTTGCAACACTATGCATTGTCATCCCAGGTTATAATTAGATACAAGATTAATATGTATTATTTTGTGTTTTAGAGGGTTTTTTTACATTACAGGGTTAATACAGGTGTGAATAGCATCACTGTGACTGACCTCCTTGGTGAGGACAAGACTGTCTGTCCTGCTGGGTTAAAACTCGGCATGTAAATGATTAGTGTGCTGGAGCTGATTCTGGATGTTGTTCAGTTGAAGTTCAGGAGGTTGAGATCTGATTTAAATGAAAGATCAGCAGGTTTTACCCAAATGGTCCTCCAGCCTGTGATCCTTTAAACCTGCTCAGTAAATGTCTTTTTTGATGGTATGACCTTTGACCTGGTTTTGTTGGAGAACAGGAAGTTGTAGTGTGGATATCAGAGTTTCTTTTCCTCCACTCTTTATTATTTTTCTCCACTGTGTGGCATCTGTAACCAATAACGGTTCTGCTGAGTATCCGGACTTTAAACACACTCTGAGGTTCCTTTTCTGACCACATCACAGCGTTCAGAACTCCGTCCAGTCATTCCAGTGTCACCGAGCAGAGCTCAGTGATAAACATATTCCTCTTTTTATTTGACTTGTGAGTAAAGTTTCACTTCTTTTAGACTCTCTGTATGAAATAATAAATAAATAAATAAATGAATAAATAAATAAATAAATAAAAACCTTTTATATTAGTTAAGGTGAAAGTTTGCTTTATTCACAAATGTACATTTGTATTATCAAAGTATTGTAACAGTTACATATATACTTTTAATATTAAAGATAATAAATATATAAATCAATAAAATAAAAATAATAATGTGATTACGTTAGGCATAGACAAGACATGTATAAGCACAAACATATGTATCTCATATGTCTCAGTCTGATTTTAATCTGATTCTGAAAACTTACAGGCAAATTATCGACAACATATTTACACAGTCTGTTCACATGTTGGAAAGATACACACTCAGGACGCTGTACAGCAAAGTAATCCCCAAACAAGACTTTATTTTTCAGATTCATCATAACAGAATTAGACAGTTAAATGTTTGTGTGTGTGTGAGAGTGAGAGAGAGAGAGAGAGAGAGAGAGAGAGAGAGAGAGATTTACTGCATTTACATTTTTTCCTCTAGTTTTTTATTTTATTTTTGTTTTGTTTTATTTTCTCCTCTGTTCAGGTGCTTTGTTTCAGATAACACACACGCACACGCACACACACATATCTGTTCTCACTGCAGGAATGTATATATTTTCATGTCTTTTATCTTTTAACGTGAGAGAGAATGAGATTTTCTTATATTGAGGTAAATGTCTCTCGCCCTGTGGAGTACTCACTCCAGAAGTGATCCTCCACTGATCTGTTAACAGTGTTAACTCTGGTGTTATTAATCTATTATTACAGTAAAAATCATGTTATTTTTAGATTTTTCTATTCAGAGCTGCTTAATGATCAATACCAGATAAGCCTACACTGTAAAACATTTTATCAGCTTCAACGTAAAAACTTAAGTTCAAAGCCAAACTCAACTTAAAGTCTTGAGTTGAAGTAAATAGAAAGAATGATTTCATTTCACTTAAAACTTTAAGGCAGCTCTTGAACTTAAGTTTTTACGTTGAAGCTGATAAAATGTTTTACAGTGTATCAGAGTACAGTAGGCAGGAAGGGGTGGGGCTTTTTATTTGACCAAACCCACTGTCAAATAACTGAACCTTTCATAAATATAATAAATAAAATATTATTACATAAAAATAACCACCTCTCTATCTCTCTCTCTCTCCCTCTCTCTCTCTCTCTCTCTCTCTCTCTCTCCCTCTCTCCCTCCCTCTCTCTCTCTCTCTCTCTCTCTGTCTCTCTCTCTCTCTCTCTCTCAGGGTTGACCCCATTCCCTATGACAGTCCAAAGCCCAGTGCTCACACTCGGTTTGTGTGTGTCTCAGACACACACTCTCGGACAGACGGAGTACAGATGCCATACGGGGACGTGATGCTCCACACCGGAGACTTCACTGAGCTCGGTCTGCCGTCTGAGGTCAAAAAGTTCAACGACTGGTTAGGTAAACACTCCAAACACCTGCTACAGTCAGTACAACTGACCACGTAAACACTGTTCTCCACTGAGAACCCAGTCCAGTTCTGCTCTGTCAGTATAAAAAGTCCAAACTGGGTAAACTTCCTCATAAAGATTCCAACATTAAGGTCCAGTAGTGTATCTATAAGGTTTACAGAGTCCAGTGATGGTTCCAGTCCAGTAAGATAATGAGGCCCGAGTAGAAAAGTGATACAGTGGAAAAGTGTGGAACCAGTACCTTTAACACTGAGAGTGCAGCTCAGAACATTCTAGAGTTACTGATCCAAACATAAACAGACTCATAACAGCAACAACAAACAGAGCCACATCTTACATTAACGTTCATATTTACAGCATCATTTCAGCTGTTATGATTATTTAAGAGTTTTTTTATTATTATTATTATTATTAATTTATTTTTTAAGAGTAATAAGAGCAGAGTGGTTCTGTGGAGGATGAGAACAGCTGAGCAGGATGAGCATTCTGGCTGTTCTGTTGTCTGAAGCTGTTTCTGTGGTTCTGTTAACTTTTAATTGGTTCACAACCTTCAAACCTTCACAACGAACAGACTGAAGCTCTGCTTTTATTTCCCTTTAATAGTTTTAAGCAGAAATTTAATCAAAAAAGTTTTGATCTTTCTATATTTTAGCCCTTTAAAGTCAGACACAGATGTACGACGGCAGTTAAACTACAGCTCGAATACACTTTAAGACCTGAATCCTGACATTAAACATCTCCTTTAAAGGGGCCACATCACTGTACACCTGAGACAGCCTGAGACAGTCTGAACACAAGATTCAACACTGACTTTTCTCTCAGTTCAGACAGTCTGTGTATGGAATCTAAACTGTAAAATCTGTTTTTGTGATGTCACAGAAACACATCCCCACCTATTCAGCATATTTTAGTTTAGCCCTGCCCCTTTCAGCATGGACTGCTTTTAGAATGAGGCACAGCCAATTAGAACAGAGCTCATTTACATATGTCAGTCTTAAAGGTTCAGTAACAAAAACAGCCTGTTTATTAATTAATTTAAAATGTTAAACATTTTAATAATAATGATAATGAAATTCTTAGATTATTAATTAAATTATTATAAACATGAATTGAGCTTTTATACATAAACATACAGTATATAAACATGTACAGATGTACAGAGTGTTTACTATTAAAGTGGCTGAAAGCTGTAAATTGTTTACAGAGTTTAGATTTAAAGTAAAAAAATCACTTTGATTTGTTTTATTAGTTACACACACACACACACACACACTGTGTCAAAATTGTGCCAGCTGCCTAGTGCCAGTGATGTGTGTATGGTGCCAGGGGGTCTGGGGCGCTGACATTAGGCAGCTGGCACCTGGCATTACTGGAACAGGGCAGATTGATCCAGTGGCGCCAGTCTGTTATCACCCAGCTCAGTCAATATAAGTACAGTCAGTAACTTACACACATCAAAACACACAGGACTCTAAACTCTCTGACTCTAAACTCCCTGACTAAGCTCTCTGACTCTAAAAAATTGACTCTAAACTCTCTGACTCTCAAACACTGACTCTAAACACACTGGCTCTGAGCTCTCTCAGTCTAAACACACAGACTCTGAACTCCCTGACTGTAAACACACAGACTCTGAACTCCCTGACTCTAAACACACCGACTCTAAACTCGAGGCTTATTTTGTAACAAAATCAGTTAATTAAATTCTTTGTAGTTTTGGTTTTGTATATGGATTGTAATGACAGAACTTTAAAGCTTTAAAAACAGTTAAGATCGGTGTGAACTGTGTTGGTAATAGTGTTATTACTTATGCAAATCTCTCTCTCTCTCTCTCCTTCCCTCCCTCTTTCTGTCTCTCTCTCTCCCTCTTCCACCATTTGACGGCCATGTCTCTATCTCTCTCTCTCTCTCTCTCTCTCTCTTTCTCTTTCTGTAGGCAGTTTACCATATGAATTTAAGGTGGTGATTGCTGGTAATCATGAGCTGACATTTGATAAGGATTTCATGTCTGAGCTGGTGAAGCAGGATTATTATCGCTTTCCTTCCGTCTCTAAACTCAAACCTGAGGACTTTGACAATGTCCAGTCTCTCCTCACGAACTGTATTTACCTGCAGGACTCGGATGTCACAGTTAAAGGATTTCGTATATACGGAACACCGTGGTGAGTGTACCTTCTCTGTACATCAAAACACAGCACTGACTTATCACCCATGCTCTACACTATTCTACACTGTTCTGACTGTGCTGCTGAGGCAGGTCCAGTGAGGCAGGTTCAATGAGGCGGTATCAATGAGGTGTATTCCATGTTTTCCCCAAGTCAGTGTTCCTCTGGTGTTCCTGCACTTACTGTGGGAATATCTCAGGTTTCCTCCTCTGGGAAGCTCCACTCTTTAACTTCCTGTTTTTTGTGACTTCGGTCTCTGACTCTGAATAAAGCAGCTGAGACTTTGTTTGTATTTCCTGTCTTTTTCTCTTTTTCCTTTTTTGACCTTCCACACTTCCTCTGTCTCCTTTTGAGTCAATCTTTAAATTACCATTCCCTCATTTTTATCTCCCTCTGTGTCTGTATGGCTGATCATTACATTTCTGTAAACATAGAAAAGAACAGAAACTCTAAAACCACAATTTACAAATTTAAACAGACACTTTTATCCAGAGCGACTTACAATTGGGGGTTAGGTGCCTTGCCACAGTCATGACCTGCCCGGGGATCGAACCACTGGGCCATGGCTGCCGCCAGGTTTAAAACCAATGACTCTAAAACCACTGACTCTAAACCCATTAACTTTAAAAACAATGCCTCTAAAACCATTGACTCTAAACCTAGTGACTTTAAAATGAATTATTATTCTGATTTAAAAACAATGACTCAAAAACATTGACTCTAAACCCAGTGGCTCTAAAACAAGTGACTCTAAACCTAGTGACTTTAAAACCAATGACTCTAAAACCACTTACCCTAAACCTAGTGACATTAAAACCACTTACTCAAATCCCAGTGACTTTAAAACCAATGACTCTAAAACCACTGACTCCAAACCCAGTGACTTTCAAACCAGTGACTCTAACTGACTCTAAATCTAGTGAGTCTAAATCCACTTTTTGTGAACTGACTTAGAATAGAGTAGTTTGCTGTAATCTGTAAAATGAAATGAACATCTAATCAGAACATCTGATAAAATCATGTAATAAACTCAGACATTAGTAGTTTTGTGTAAACAGTTGTTGTGACTCACAGGACTGTCACATTTGAACAGAAACACATTCAGTCTTACACATATTTGGATTCAGAGCTTTCCTCCGGATGTGGCTTGTGGCTAAATTTTAAGTGTGTAAGTTTGAAATGTAAAAGTGTTTTTATCTGAAAGTGTGAAGCTAAAAGTCCACATGTGTACAGTCTCAGCAGGACTGACACTTATTAACAGTCTTATTAATGAGCTGATAATAGACTAATAAAGCAGGATTAATGTCTGAGATCAGGGTGATAAATGCTGGATGGTATGTGTTTCCTGTCTTTACTCATTCACTTCCTGTCTTGTTTGGACTGCATTTTTAAATAGATGTCTGGGTCGGGTTCTGTTGAGTTGGGTTATTTTTAAATGGAGATAGTTGGTCAGGACCTCAAACAGGAAGTGGAGAGCCATTTGCTTTATTTTAGTCTGAATGAAGTCTCGTGAGGCTCTTTAGTGTGACAACTGTTAATGTCTGTTGTGACAGCAGGGGGTCCAGATGGGTCTGGGGGGTCTGAGGTGGACTGGAGGGGGTCCAGAGGGCTCTGAGGGTCTTGGGGGCACTGATAACAAACAGATGGCCTTTGGGCTGGACAGACTGAGCAGTGTGAGGTGTCGGTGTGGGTGGTTGAGTATGTGGTGATCACTAGATCGGATGTCATTCTGATGACTGTAACACTGAAGGTGAATGTTTGTATGTTATTATTGAATATGTGTCTCAGAGCTGCTCATATCTGATGTGTAAAGATCTGATTCAACTCCACTGTAAATGAATGTATTTTGATGACATTTGTGGTGTTTTTTCACTGTTGTGAGTCAGAATGCTGTGGATGGACTGGTGGATGTGAAATGATGTTGATCTGATATTCTTTGCGGAACCTAAAGACCGTCTGCATGTTCATCTGTGGAACAGTTTCATGTGTTTTATTTCTGTCTTTTACAAACGGAGACTGAAGAATAATTAGTAAGTGTATCTTTAGTTTATAATTCTGTTTCTTTACTAAAACAAAACTTATCACATGACCCATCTCTCCACACATACTCTACAGTCACTGTACTGTCACTGTGAGCTGTGTGACTGTTGTTGGTTACAGTGAAGTCATTAAAACCTTCTGATCAAAAGCAGAATAAAGGAGATTAATGATGTGACTGAGTGATATTTACCAGCTGATTACAGAGCATATAGCAGCGGTTTTATAATAATTTTAGCTGCAGTTTTATAGTTCAATGTGCAAATGTGCTAATATTGCAATGATTATGTCAGCAAATATAGTGCTGTGCAAATGTGCAGTGATGTTTAGTCCCTGAGAGTAAGACTGTGGAGTCTGACAGCCTGTGGGTTGAAACTGTTGGACAGTCTAGCAGTGAGGGTCCGCATGCTGCAGTATCTTCTACCAAAAGGCAGCAGGGTGAAGAGACCATGTGATGGATGCGATGGGTCCTCCACAATGCTGAGAGCTGTTCGGATGTAGTGCTTATTATACATGTTCATAAGAGATGGGTGGAAAACCCCAACAATCTTCTCAGCCATCCTCACTCTGTGCTCGAAGGACAGATGCAGTTCAATTCCCAAAACCAGACAGTAATGCAGCTGTTCAGGATGCTCTCTATGGTTCCTCTGTTGAAGGTGGTGAGGATGGGGAGTGGCAGATGAGCTTTCCTCAGTTTTCTTAGAAAGTAGAGATACTGTTGGGCTTTCTTACTAGTGGAGCTGATGTTGAGGGACCAGGTGAGGTGCTCACCCAACTGAATGCCAAGGAATTTGGTGTTCCTGACAGTCCCCCTAGAGGAGCCACCAATGTTCAGTGGAGAGTGGTCTCTCTATGTTGTTCCAAAGTCAATAGCCATTTATTTAGCTTCAACATTCAGAGACAGGTTATTGACTTTGCACTAGTTCGTTAACCGATCTCTGTAAGCTGACTCATTATTTGAACTGATGAGACCCGCCACAGTTGTGTCATCTTTATGATATGATTAGAGCTGTGCATTGCTGCACAGTCATGAGTCAGTAAACAGCAGTGGACTGAGTATGTAGCCCTGAGGAGCTCCAGTGCTCAGTGTGGTGGTGCTGGAGGTGTTTGTACCGATTCAAACAAAGAGAGAGAGATAGAGAGAGAGGGAGAGGTGGTTATTTTTATGTAATATTTTATTTATTATATTTATGAAAGGTTCAGTTATTTGACAGTGGGTTTGTTCAAATAAAAGCCCCACCCCTCCATCCAAACAGAGTGTGTGTGAGAGAGAGAGAGAGAGAGAGAGAGAGAGAGATAGAGAGTTGTTGAGTGGTGAACAGTGAATGTAGTTGACTTTTTTGACCTCTTGAGCTGAAGAACTCTTCTGTGTTTTGGTTCAGAAGACACACACAGACTTAAATACACACACACAGGTAGACTAAAACAGCACAGATGTGGAGAACATGACTGAGATGGAGAACAGGATTGAGGTGGAGAACAGGATGGAGATGGAGAACAGGATGGAGATGGAGAACAGGATTGAGGTGGAGAACGGGATGGAGATGGAGAACAGGATTGAGGTGGAGAACGGGATGGAGATGGAGAACAGGATGGTGATAGAGAACATGACTGAGATGTAGAATAGGACTGAGATGGAGAACAGGATGGAGATGGAGAACAGGACTGAGATGGAGAACAGGACTGAGATGGACAACAGGATGGAGATGGAGAGCAGGACTGAGAAGGACAAGAGGATGGAGATGTAGAACAGGACTGAGATGGAGAACAGGATTGAGGTGGAGAACAAGATGGAGATGGAGAACAGAATGGTGATAGAGAACATGACTGAGATGTAGAACAGAACTGAGATGGAGAACAGGATTGAGGTGGAGAACAGGATGGAGATGGAGAACAGGACTGAGATGGAGAACAGGACTGAGATGGAGAACAGGACTGAGATGTAGAATAGGACTGAGAAGGACAACAGGATGGAGATGGAGAACAGGACTGAGATGGAGAACAGGATGGAGATCTTCCTCTCAGATGTTCCTGAAGCAGTTAAACGAGTGTTGTGTGTTTTTGTGCTGATAATTTTAATATAATCCAGAAAACTGTGGAGACATCCGGGTGATAGACAGTCGTTATTTGTGCTGCTCCTGCTTTGCTGTTCTGTCTGACCTCTCCAGGTTTAACAGTGTCCTGTCCTCTGTCCTCTGCTGACCACAACGTTAGTATGTTGGTCAGTGTGTTCAGGTGTTGGAGGTTTTTGGTGGTACAGTCTGTCCGAGGTCACTGGCTTTTATAAACTTCAATAGATTTTAATCTCCTTCCTGCCCACGTCCACTTCTCTAAGCCATCAAGAGTTCTGAGAAATCTTCATCTTTCTCTTCTTGACCTTCAGACTTTTAGATCCTCTCAGAATAATATGAGTCCAGAACTGAGGTCCAGTTAGTGAGAGAGAGAAGTCTCTGACCTTGGTTTTGATGTTTCTCTTTTCTCATATCAGCCTTTTCTGTCTGAGGTTCGGTTCTTATCCACTCTGGTCCATTTCCTCCGGTTCCTTTTGTTGTGAGTTGTTGTGAGTCTGGGTGATATCTCGGTTTTCTGAGGAGAGTCAAACTGGAGTGATGAGAAAAACAGATGTCTTGAGCACTAATTTGTCCGGTCTGTTCTGCTTCTGATCTCAGCGTACCCCACTGAGGTTCTGCAGGATTCTGTTGGTTTTTGTAAACTCTACTGTAACATAACGCTCAGAAGCTCAGCTTTACTTCACAGTTCCAGTTTACCTCTGCTTCTGATCATTTTCTCTTTGTTTTGGTCAGAAAAATGATTAAATCCATTAAATAGTCTGTTTCTTTTCTACAGAACACAACTTTAAACACAACCAGAACTTATGATCAGTTTCAGTCCATAATTACAGACACTTATTGTTGTTTAAATAACCCAGATTATATTACAGCCTCATTATATCATCACTGCAGTGAACTGAGATCTTTATTATCATAGAGATCTTCTGTACATCAACACTGCAGATTATCTAGAACAGTGCTGCCCAGTCCGGGTACTGATCTACCAGCATACAGAGTTCAGATCCAACAGTCTGATGATCCTGAAGGTATTCAGTACCTAGCTTAGGTGTGTTAGATTAAGGCTGGTATATCAGTACTGGGCTCTCCTGTGTAGAACATTAGGCTCAATGAGTCAGTGAGCTGTAGTGTTACCGTGTTCTTTAAACTTCAAAAAGGTTCTTCATGAATTTTAATGGAACCAAAAGTGGTTCTACTGGATGACTTACAAGAGTTATTTTGGTAGCTTTAAGAGTCTAGAACCTGATTTCTGTTCTGTCATTTTCTCCTCAGATATGCGAGATGATGTGATGTGTTTAATGTAATGTGGTGATGTGGTGTTTAATATAGTGACAGTCAGAGATGCAGTGTTTAGGTTTGGATACCATCTTCCTCTCAGCACCTTGGCTCCTCGTGCATTCAGGTTCAGAGAGGAAGGTCAGGGACGTTTGCCCAGGTAACCCGACCCCACCTGTCCCGACCCCAGGCCTGCGCTTCTGAATAAAGACTCTGTGTGAAGGTCTTCAGGTTATGAATGGAGTGGATGTGAGAGTGAATAGAGCTGCTGTTCCTCTCTCTCTCTCTCTCTTTCAGTGCTCAGGTTACTCTCAGCCCTCTGAAGTGATGTGAGCCACGCTGCCCGCTGACGTGTGAATGTTCATGTTGTCTTTTTTCCTCAGGAAGCCTTTCTATAAAGGTGAAGCGGCTGGGCTTGTTATTGGGTGAGACAGAACACACAGGCTTTGTTATACACTTCAGTTCATGACCTGGTTGAGCTTAGATGATGTCAGCCAGGCTGACTGGCTGGACTGATCAATAACTCTCCTGTGATATATATTAGAGATATATAATAATATATATTAGATATGTATTACAGATATTGTTGAGTGAATGAGTGCTTTAAAATAGTTTTTGTTGTTTTCGGTTTAGTAGTAAACAGAGCAGAATGTACACACTGTAGAATAAATAAATATAAATATATTACTTTCATTTAAAAGGGGATTAATATGATTTATATACAGTAGTAGTGATAGGAACCAGACATCGTAATGGGTAGAGGAGTTTCAGTTTGAGAAAGTGACTGAAATGTTTAAAAACACTGTTCCTCAAAGAAAGACGTAAAGTCATTTACATATTTCTCCTCTACAGCCATAATATTACATAATTAATGGAATCTGGAGGAATTTCAGTGGTAAAGGACACAAGTCTAAACTGAACCCCTGTGATCTCTGATCTCTCAGACAGCACTGCATCAAGAATCATCATTCATCCCTATCTGATATAACCACATGGACCAGAGATGACTTTAGTAAACATTTTATCAGTCACTACAATATAAAGGGTGCTTTCACACCTGCATTGTTTACTCTGCACTTTCAGACTTTTCAATTTGGTCCAAACCAAAATATCAGGTGTGAAGGGGACCACGAACCACAGTACGGACCAAAGGAGCAAAGTTTGGTAAGACCAAAAGAGGTGGTCTTGGTCCAGATCTATTGAACCATGGTCCGGTTCCTGTGCAGTGTGAAAACATTTTTCTAGAAGGTTCGGACTTTCAGACCAATTACAGGAAGTTGACGCAGGCATTCCTCATCCATTCAACAACAATAGAAGAAGAAGAAATATAACCACAAAAGCAGCAAAAATTAGCTGTGGTAGTACATGGAGTGAATAGGAGACGAAATGTTTAACTGAAATTTGGTCCGATGAACGTGTGAAAAGCGAAAAAAAAATGCACAAAAATATTGAAACGTGCCCCTTATTTTCTGAGAGGATGAGAGAGAAAAGATATGACAGGACAGCAGAGCAGTTCCACCTTAAGGTAAAGAAACTGCTTTGAATTGGCAACACGCCAACATCAGACACATCCTTCTACAAACCAGTGATGCCGACCTGATGTACGTACATCATAGAAAGGTATTTGGTGCACTCGCAAAAATGCAGTGTGAAAACTAACTAGACCAAATATATACAAGGTAACAAACACACAAGCTTTGGTTCGGACCACGGTCTAAACTTTCAGGTGTGAAAACGCCCAAAGCTACATTCACTAATACCATGTAAACCTTTACGGTGTAAAACACGAGTATTATGTTAACCAGAAGCAGAGTCCACTTCAACAAGACAATGCAAAAGCACGTGCTGCACACATTACAAAGACATGTCTGTGGAAGAAGAGGGTTTGGGGGTACTGGGCTGTTGTGTTTACAGAAGAAGAGGGTTTGGGGGTATTGGACGGTCCTGTGTATAGAAGAAGAGGGTTTGGAGGTACTGGGCTGTCGTGTTTACAGAAGAAGAGGGTTTTGGGGTATTGGACGGTCTTGTGTATACACAGTAAATCTGCCAGTGTTAAATCAACACTATTAGAGTTAAATTAACACTGAAAGTTTTACATTTTGACACTCTCAGTGTTGATTTAACTCTAATAGTGTTGATTTAACACTGGCAGATTTACTGTGTAGAAGAAGAGGGTTTGGAGGTACTGGACTGTCCTCTCTGAAGAAGAAGAGGGTTTGGAGGTACTGGACTGTCCTCTCTGAAGAAGAAGAGGGTTTGGGGATACTGGACAGTTCTGTCTGTAGAAGCAGAGGGTTTAGGGGTACTGGACTGTCCTGTGTATAGAAGAAGAGGGTTTGGAGGTACTGGACTGTCCTCTCTGAAGAAGAAGAGGGTTTAGGAGTACTGGACAGTTCTGTCTGTAGAAGAAGAGGGATTAGGCGTACTGGACAGTTCTGTCTGTAGAAGAAGAGGGTTTAGGAGTACTGGACAGTTCTGTCTGTAGAAGAAGAGGGATTAGGCGTACTGGACAGTTCTGTCTGTAGAAGCAGAGGGTTTGGGGGTACTGGACTGTCCTGTGTATAGAAGAAGAGGGTTTGGAGGTACTGGACTGTCCTCTCTGAAGAAGAAGAGGGTTTAGGAGAACTGGACAGTTCTGTCTGTAGAAGAAGAGGGTTTGGGGATACTTTACAGTCCTGATTTGTCCTCAATAGAGAATGTTGGAGAATTTAGAAATGACAACCCCCTACTGTTGTACAGCAGTTCAGTATAATCAGTGTGTTCAGCTCTACAAACAGTAGGACGACTGTAAGAGTTGTAAGAAGACTGTACGATGTCTGCAGGACGGCTGTAAGATTTTAGTAATATTTTAAGGAATTAAAGGCCTCCGTATGTGCTGTATATGGTCAGTACTTATTAAACAGTGACTGGTTCTGTGTCTGATTGCAGATGGTCAGTCTGATTAACTGGACCTTCAAATGAAGCTGCTGAAAGTGATTAAACATGGTTTAGATTAAAGGAGACAGAAGCTGAGTGCTGTATGTTCTGCGGGGCCAAGACTGTCCCAAAGGACCAATAAAAGTCCTTTAACACCCGGCTCTGACAGGTCGATCCATTAGACCCTCGTTAGACCCTCGTTAGGTGACCTTGCTGCTGATCTGACCGCAGGGTGAGAAAACGAGGGAGACAAACGAGCATCGGGCAGCTGTGAGCAGATTCAGAGGCTTCTGCTCTCTTTACTGTGTCTGTACAGTTGAACTTTGTCAGGAGAACCCAGCAGAACATCAGGAGCCTTTCACTGTGTTTTTAACCCTTTAATGTCTGTATATGAGATATTATCTCTCAAACCCTATAGATAAATCTACATGTGTCGTGTGTCAGTATTCACTTTACGTGTAGAAAATATACATTTGATTGATTGATTTATTGTTCGAGATTCAGCCAGAGCTCACTAATCATAAACAGTAAAACTATAACAGTTCATGTCATTTACTGAATATTAGTGTCATAATGTTTAAGTGCTACAGAAACTTGTTTTAAGTAGTGGTTCTGTATGGTTTACAGTTGATTTAAAATATTTCGCGATTGTGACATTTTTTCATAAGAACAATAAGGAGTTGATGTTAATGATGCTGAATTAAAGCCTGAACACTGTTAAATAATCTGATTCAGGTTTTTTTCCAAGATGATCAAATTAAAGGAAAATAATCAAATTAATTAATTGGCAAATTATCCCGTTACACCGTTACTCTCACAGTGTTCAATAATAATTAATCAGAGGGCTGTCACAGTGACAACCTTAGGCAAAACAACTGTACCACACTGGCCCTACACTGTAACCGATCTACCACACTGTAAACATTCTACCACACCGTAACTACACTGTAAACTCTACCATACTAGCACTGCTGTACCATATTGGCACTACACTGTAACCAATCTACCACACTGTAAACACTACCAAATCGGCACTGCAATTACACCCTGACACTACACACTAGTCTGAATGGATGATGAAACATTAAATAACCTGTTACTGGTGTGTGGCAGACGGTTCAGCAGTCTACAGGTTCATAAGGTTCCGTTGTTAGTTTTCAGTGTCTGTTCTGCTCTGATGTTCTCCGTCAGTCAGTGTGATGTTCTCCAGATGGTTCTGTGGAAGTCTAATCTGAGCAGCGGGGTCAGTAGGTGTGTATAATCAGAGCTGTATGTGCGACTGTAGAGGAAACAGTCCTTCCTTCAGACAGCAGAGATGTCATTAATCTTTCTGTAGGTGAACAAATGTTCTGCTGTGGAGAGAAGATTTCACACACCAGCACCAACAATACAGCCATTGTCCAGGTTCTGCCTTCCCACAATGCCCGGCTGGAGCTCCAGCTCAGTTCTCTGGAGATCCTCTGAAAAGGGCTGCATGATTTATTTAAACATCATATTTAAACATTTCCTCAGATTCTGCTTTCACTCGTTCATCGTTTAAAGGAGAAGTCCACCCATTTTTCTGAAGTTACACATAATTCAGTCTTTAGATAAATACAGTCCTTCACAGAGTGCTGATGTTTCATTGTAGAGGAGCTTATTGGTTTATTTACAGTGGTCCTGATGGTAACCAGACGTCACAACACATATATCTTGATTTTATTTCTCTTCAGATCCACCATTGAACATACATGTCTTCTGAGTGTTTATGTGTGATGGTGAAATAGTGAAAAATCTGAAATATTGTTTTTTTGAAGACTATTTTGTCATACCACACCCTGCATGTGCATGCACCCTGCATACCCTCTGTGACACTCCTGCCTCTGCCCCCTCTGTTGCCATGCCCACTGCCTTGTCTGTCACATGTGTGTTTACATGCTGTCACTCCTTGTGCCGTCTCGTTCAAACCCACAGTCATGTCATGTTTCAAGCCTTGAACTTGTGTCTTGTTTAATCACAGCCCTGCTTAGCATTCATGTTTAATTATGTTTGCTATAAAAGCCTCCTCATGTCTCGTCTGTCATTCTGTGCATATGTCTCCCATGTTAGCGTACTTTGTCAGTGCTACAGTGACGTTCAGGCTTTTGTTCATGTTTCACTACCACAGTGTTTTGTACTTTGTATAATAAAGTGTGTGTGTGTGTGTGTGTGTGTGTGTGTGTTTAGGACCCCCTGGTTTAATGGGTGGGGCTTTAATCTGCCTCGTGGTCAGTCTCTACTGGATAAGTGGAATTTGATCCCAGAGGGCGTCGACATCCTAATGACCCACAGCCCCCCCCTCGGTGAGAGCAATTAACCAATCCTAACGACCTTCAAAATGATTCATATATTCATGAATACATTAATGTACTTCTGTAAGGTCAGTGAGTGTGAAGAGTTTCAGTTTCTATTCAAATAATGTGATTTGATTTGGTGTGTGTGTGTGTGTGTGTGTGTGTGTGTGTGTGTGTGTGTGTAGGCTTTCGTGATTGGGTTCCTAAGGAGTTACAGCGTGTTGGGTGTGTGGAGCTGCTGAACACAGTCCAGAGACGAGTACGACCAAAATTACACGCCTTTGGAGGAATACACGAAGGTACACACACACACATACACACACATTGATAATGGATGTAAAGCTGTGATTTCTTCTGATTTGACATTGTAGTTTGTCCGCTAACGTTTAGATACTGTATATTGTTCAGGTACTTTGTTCAGTTACTTCATTTAGTTGTGATGTTTAGTTACATTAATGAATAAGTTCTTCACTGCAGGTTATATCTGTCAGATTCATTAATTAACTTTATGTTTGTGTTGAACAGCCAGATATCCCAGAATGCATTTCACACCAGTCTTTGTTGTTGTGAAGTTTTAAGGTTGTAGGTGAGGATGTTGTATGTAGTTGTAATTGATTTATGTTAAATACAGAATCAACAGCAGCTTTAACAGGTTAACAGTAATAATCCCATCATCCTCAACCTGGATTAGAGATGTAATCTGCTTCAGTTTAACTGACTCTGTCACTGACATTATCACTATCACTGACTCTATCACTCACTATTACCGATTCTCACTGATTCTAACACTCACTATCACTGACTCTATCAATCACTATCAGACTCTATCACTGCTTATCAGTATTATACTCTTATAGTATTGCTATCTGCTCAAGTTAACTCTTAGAATTCAAACAAACATTAACTAAACACATATTAGATTTGAGGATTATTTTTAATATTTTGATCTTTTAGACTTGAAGTCTAATGAATGAATTCAAAGAATGAATTGAAGTGTAATTTGAGGAAGTCTGTAGTAAGCTGTGGGTGTGGTATTAATGCTGGCTCCACCTCTTCTCTTCTCCCATAG
This sequence comes from Crenuchus spilurus, assembly GCA_036984385.1. Classification (NCBI taxonomy): domain Eukaryota; kingdom Metazoa; phylum Chordata; class Actinopteri; order Characiformes; family Crenuchidae; genus Crenuchus; species Crenuchus spilurus. The sequence continues at coordinate 28,938 of BRDA01011935.1, forward strand.
GTTACGGCATTATGACAGATGGATACACGACGTTCATTAACGCCTCAACCTGCACGGTCAGCTTTCAGCCCACAAACCCCCCCATCGTCTTTGATCTGCCCAACCCCCCCAGCTCCTGAGCAGGTCGTTATGCTCAGTGTTTATTTCCAGATCAGATGTTGAATCTGATTGTAAAATGTTCAGTCAAAGTTGAAGTTACTGGGTGAGAAGTGTCGGGTGGGATAAAAAGATCTGTAAGATACGGTTTGTGAATTTGTAACATTTCTGTTTTTCTGCCATTCTCAGAATGTTGATATTGAATGCTGTGGTTCTGTTTCTTCTGTTGAGGACAATTAAGCTTTCTTTTGGCTGACAGGGAAACTGCCTTAAACTAGCTTTAAAGCCCAGCTAGAACTCTTCTTACTGCTAGCTAAGAGAACCTCATATTTATTATATGTCGTCGGGTTTAAACTGAGTTTCTTTTGTGTTCAGAAGACTTTTATACAAAAGCAGGGACGACTTTAATGAAATCTGGAGCAGCTCACTATGATGATACGTTTAGTAAGTGTCTTAAAATAGTATAAATATGTGTGTTTATGCTGTAAAATCTGTAAAAGCTGTTTATGACTAAAGAGAGACTTGGCTGTAAAGGAGGATGTGCATAATGCACATGTTCAGTTTTGTTTTTTTTATGTTGATCCTCGTGGCAAATGTGCCATACAGCTATTTCTGAATATTTTAATGTACAATCTAAAAGATTGTTCCTTTTTTCTCTATAAACCTACCTAAATAAGGTTTAGTTGTCCTTGAAAATATTAATTATAATACAGCACTACTTGAGAGTTTGTGAACTCTTTCTGCATAAAACATTTTCACACAAGACCTAAAAGTAGACGAAGAACCCAAAGCAAATGAGACAAACATACAATACGTTTATTTACTGAGAAAAAATATTAAATCCTTGACCTCCTTGTTCAGCAGTAAGTGCACAGTAAATCTGCTAGTGTTAAATCAACACTATTATAGTTAAATTAACACTGAGAGTGTTACATTTTGACACCCTCAGTGTTAATTTAACTCTAATAGTGTTGATTTAACACTGGCAGATTTACTGTGTGTAAGTTTCCTGTAACTGTTGATCAGTCCTGAACATTACCAGAGAGCAGCAAACTTTAGCTCATTCCTCTGTGCAGAACCTCTTCACTTCTGGGATGCTGGTGAACCTTCTCTAATCAGGCCATGTGAACAGCATTTCAGTTGGATTAAGGTCAGAGATTTAGTTCGGGAACAGATGTCCGGATGTCTTTTAGATTCAAAATCTTAGAATTTGCTTTTATAATTCAGAACGTATTGGTCTATTAATAATAGCAAGCAGTTCTGGCTCAGATGCAGCAAAACAGACCCAAACCGTGATACTACCACCACCATGTTTCAAAGATGAGGTTTTTATGCTGGAATGATGTTTCCTTTCTCCAAATATTCTACTTCTAAACCAAAAAGATCCGTTTTGGTCTCATCTGTCCAAAAAACATTGTTCTAGTAGTCTTGTGGTTTGTCCATGTGATCTTTAATAAATTACAGATGGGCAGTTTATGTTCTTTTTGGAGATCAGTAGGTTTCTCTTTGTCACCCTGCCATGTACACTGTTGTTGTTCTGCATCAAAAAATCTTAGATTTTTAAAAAGATTTTTAAATCTTAGGTAGATGGTGCTCTCTCTCTCCTTATCACTTACACATTGCAATGTCCGCTGGCTCAGGTGTCTACTGATTGGTCCATTCAGAGCTGGGAATCCTGCGCTTTCCTCCGAGCTTTTACTCCCCAGCGATGATGTATCAGCGGTAGTTTGGAAAGAGGTGGTGGCTGCATTGCACGCAGCGGAGGAGGCTTGTGCTTGTCTTCACCCTCCTAGAGTCAGAGACATTTCAAAAGTTATGGGGAGAGTCCTAATGGAGGGGATGGGCTAATTTGGCTACTACTACATTGGGAAAAGGATAAAAATGGGCAAAAACTTAGAAATAAAATTATTGTAAAAAAACTGGTAACAGTTTATAATAACTTTCATTAACAGCTTAATGATTAATTATAACTGTGAACAAATCATTAGTTCATGAGAATTTCATTAACAAATGATTTACTAATGATTTGTTAACATTTGTAAAAATGAATACAATCATTAGTAACTACATGAACTGTGATTTATAAACATTTGTTCATGTTCAGATTCTCATGAATTAATGATTTGTTCACAGTTATTAATCATTAGTTAATGGCTTATTAATGAAAGCTACTATAAAGTGTTACCAAAACTCTTATTCTGAGCTCCTCAGAAATCTTCATGAGACACATCCACAAACATGATCAGACTTTGATAAATCTGTTCTTTAAATAAAACAGGGCACTTATGAGTCATTTCACTGATTAAAAACACCTGACTGCGAGTTCACCTTTAAATTAGTTGTTAATCTTAGAGCTTCACAAACGTTTACACTCACAGGTATGAAATACTGGATCACAGAACATAAATGACTGAGTATAATACATCTCATTTGTTTAATGGCTTCTCTTTATGCTGAGGACTTGGTGTTTATTCAGAAACAGTTGAGTAAAGGCTGAAGCACTGCTGTGGTTTTGTGTTTTGATTCTTTTCTGTTGTTTTGCACTGTGTGTAAATGCAATCTTGCTAGCACAAAAAAAGTTGCCATGTTGCCGATAGTTGTCTGTAAGCGCCTCTCGGCTTCTTCTCTTTCTGCCTTCTGCTCTCTGAAAAGATTAGATCTGCTTTTTCTTCCTCTTTCATTGTGAAATACAGTATTTAGCTGCATTTATATGCAAATAAAACTTTTTACTTAAGACTGTTTTCTTGTGTGGTCGAATTTTCTGTTGGAGGTGGGGTGAAATGAAGCTTTGGAGATTTGTGTGTGTGTCCGTGTGCGTGTGTGTGTGTGCGTGCGTGCTTCGTGAGGAGTGTTTATGTTGTCCTAATTGAGTCCAGTTGTACTGTTGCTGTGGTTCTGTTACTGTTCTGTTCTTCATTTTCTGTTTCTGAAATAATGAATCCAAAATAAGAATTTGACTTTCTTTCCATTTTCTCATCTCGTACGTGTCCCTCGTCCTCTTTATTAGCTTTGTGATGTTGCAGATTCAGATTAGAGATTAGGAGAGCAGCTGGGAGAGCTGAGAGAGGAACCTGTGAAACCACCTACACATACAATCAGATTTGTTTTAAAAGTGGTGATCTGTTAGATCAGGTGGAGTTTTGTAGACTGATGGTGCTTCTCAGTCTGCGGTTCTTGTCTATATTTGTGTTCTTATCCTCCTTCTCCTCCTGGATAGCAGCAGGTGAACCTGACAAAACACTACCAAACAAAAGGGCTTCAGTGTGCTGTAGAGTGACGATTTGCCAAACCGGAACATTACAGAGACCAGGCTGGGGCTTATGGTTTTAGAGGCAGTACTGACAGGGTGGCTCTGCTCCTGGGGAAGACGTAACCCAGGCTGGGGGATGTGGGATTTACAGGCAGCCTATCAAACCAGATCAGCTCCCATGTATTTGTACTTTTGTGTTTTGGCTGTTCTTTATTCTCTGTTATAGTATCTTGTTATGCTTAGAATAAAGGCTATTCATACAGTAAAACAGTGGTGTCAATCTCCAGTCCTGGAGGGCCGAATTCCTGCACATCCCTGCCCTGACACTACAATTAAACATTCTCATTACCCGCTGAGCTGAATCAGGTGTGTTTGATCAGGAAGATCACCAAACTGTGCAGGAATCCATCCCTCCAGGACTGGGTTTGGACACCCCTGCACTAAAACTAACATTTAAGCCATTGTTAGTCCAAGAACAACTGAGGAAATATAAACTCTCATTAACAGGCATCAAGTATGCTGGTGTTCCAGTTGCAGGGTGACCACACAGCGCTCCCCTGACCTCTGGAGTTTGTACACTCAAGTCTTAAACTTAAAATGTGTACTAACAAATAGGCTGCTCTAAACCTGCTGCAGTCTGAATTGGGAAATGACATAGCTGTGTATGTAGCTGTGATTCTTTAAGTGTTTCTGCCCCATAATTAGTCAAGCAACAACAAGATGGATGAATACAATCAGACAAATCCTGAAAGAGCCTGAAGAGCCAAACAGCAGACTTGATGTTCTGGAGTAGTTCTGTGTGAATTTGACTTGCTGTGAGTTTCTAACAATAAACAGGAAATCAGTGAAATAATCAGAATAAAGGCTCGTTCTCCTCAGACACTGCAGACATGAAACTCCATCAGTCTGAAGATCTAAACTGTTTATCTGATAGAATCACTGATTATCTGCTGAAATCAGACTGTATACAAATACCAGCAGCCTGTACATCCAGTTTACATTCACACTGATCAGTCAATCAGTCCAATAAATGAGCTGAATACCACTCTAATCACACACACACACACACACTTTCACACACACTCTCTCATACACACACACACACAAATACAAACACTCTCACACACACATAAACACACTCATACACTCTCTATCTCTCACACACACATACACACACACTCTCTCTTTCACACACACAGACACATACACTCTCTCACACAAACCTACACACTCACACACACACATACACAGTACACAATAGTGAAATATCTCTTTCATTAGCAGCTGATTAAGTCCTAATGTGCTGAACAAACTCAATTTATGATCAATTAAATCTGATAGCGATGATGAGGAAGATTTACATTTATACAGTTTATGGAATTTAGCTTCTGTTTGCATTCAAACATAACGCAAATAGCCATTCTCAAAACATCTTAAACATCTTACAGTAAAACAAAAATATTTTAAACATCTTAAATCATCTCAAAACATCTTACAGATCATAAACACATTAAATGAGTGGCTGGGCTCACTTGAGACTTTAGTGAAACAAATTAAAGGTGTTTTATTGTCTGTTTGCTCAGAAAAAACTAAATGTTTTGTCACATTTTTTGTTCTTTATTTTATGGGAAATGATGTAAATCAGCTTTTATTTATAAATCTTTTCATTTTTAAAGTCTGAATCTGAGCTCATTTGTTTAATATTGACACTGTTAGAGTTCACAGTATTTTTGTCATATTTCCGGTGAACTCAGGGCTCAGAGATCTGCACAGTATCCAGTACCAGCTTTCCCAGAAGTCTGTGTTCTCCGATTTGCTCTTGAAAGGTGACTTCTCTAGAACGTTCTCCTGTAGAGTTCAGGTCCATTTTTCATGTCATAGCTTTTGAGAAACAGTCCTGTCTGTGTGTTGTACAGAAATACTTCAGTGTATAAACTCTTCACAATCTTTTATATTTCTGTATAAATTTGAGCTAAAACCATCAAATTGTCACAAAATTCCTAAAAGTAGATAAAGAACCAAATCAAACACAGATATTAGACTTAAAAAGTAACAGAAGATAAAGAAATAAAAAATAAAGAAGACGTAGATGTTTGTAGACTAATGTTACTCTGAACTCTGTTAAAAGCTGTAATTAATCACCTGTTAGGTTTTACAAACTTCTCCTCTGATCACTGTTATTCAATGTTATTCACCTCCATCACTGTAAATGTTCTAATAAGAGCTCTCATTCACTAATGACACTAAAGAAAAGCTCTTTTCAGAGAATAAAGAACCTGACAGTGACTTCAGCTCCATCTTTTCATCTTCAGACTTTGTTAAAAGCCTTTTAAACACATTTATATACAAACACACAGCAACTCTGAGGACTAATGGACTCTTCACATCTCTAATGTTCTTCATTCTGCTCCGTTCTTCTGCTCTGTTCTTCTGCTCCGTTCTTCTGCTCCAATCTTCTACATTTTTCTCCTTCATTCATCTGCTTCGTTCTTCTTTTATGTTTTTCTGCTTCGTTCTTCTGCTCAGTTCATCTGCTTTATTTTTCTGATCCATTCTTCAGCCTGGTTCATCAGCTTGGTTCTTCACTTCATGATCTCTCTCTCTCTCTCTCTCTCTCTCTCTTTCTCTCTCTCTGCCTCACTGCCTCTCTGGAAGCTGATTGGTTAATTAGCTGTAATTAGAAGAGTGGTAGACTGGCTGGTTGTAATTGAATGACCTTCTGTATAATTAGAGCTGAGATCATCAGAGCAGTGAGGAGAAATCTCACATCTTCAACTCAGCTCAGAGACATCAGACACAGGACCTGTCTGTTCTCTTATAGCTCCTCCCACAAATATGTACATATATAGCCCCACCCACAATGTGTGTGTGTGTGTGTGATAATCTCTGCACAGATGGATGTCAGGTTCCTTTTGTTCTCTGCCTAATTAAATCACCGCTAATCATGTTGAGGGTGATGAGAGAGAGAGAGAGAGGAGAGAGAGAGAGAGTGAGAGAGAGAGAGAGAGTAGTGGGAGTTGTACTAATCGCCACTAAATTA
>BRDA01011935.1:35333-49142 GCA_036984385.1 Crenuchus spilurus
AGAGAGAGACAGTGAGGGGGGAAAAGAGAGATACAGAGAGAGAGAGAGAGACAGACAGAGAGAGAGAGAGAGAGAGAGAGAGACAGAGAGAGAGACAGAGAGAGAGAGAGAGAGAGAGAGAGAGTGAGGGGGGAAAAGAGAGATACAGAGAGAGAGGGAGACAGCATTATAACCTGTGTTTCTCTGTTAATGTCTCTCCTCATCACAACAGTATAGATGATTAGGTTAGGCTAGCTTTCTCTCTCTATCTCCCTCGCTCTTTCTCCAGATTGCTCAAATGTTGCTCTTTGATATCTCAGGAGATTTAATGGCTAAATTCTTTAGGAGAAATATATGAGACAAAAGGAAGTCATGAGACACCAATAAATATGTAACAGACATCCACAGCATCAGAACTGCTACAGATTGATCCAGGACTCCTGGGTGAGAAGTGACTGAGTTCATATTGAGATTTTTGTTATGAGAAGACATGGCTGTAATTATCTGAGCGAATATCAGCACAATGTGAGACTTTCTTCAGATGTGTACCAAAACTCAGAGGGAGACACGAGAGATAGTTGTTCTCAGGAGAAACCTGTGAGCAGCAGATCTGAGACTTAAGACTTGAGACTTTTTTGTTCTTTTAAGTGTCAGAAAAGATCCACCACCATGTTTAACAACTGAGAAAAACCCTAAATTAGCTTTTACATTTGAAACTTGATGAATTATCAGAACTATTTTCTGAATATGTCTATTTTTTAGGCCAGAAATGTTTGTACCTATCTAGTATCTTTATTATTATTATTATTATTATTATTATTATTATTATTATTATTATTATTATTATTATTATTATTATTAATTATTTATTTATTTATTTATTATTGACATTATGGTTTGGTCTGAATGATTTATTTTAGGGAAGAAAAAGAATAAGAATAAAATTGGAACAATTACAATTTCCTTGAAACTTTGTTGCTCAGACCCCAAATAATCAGTGTAGTATAAGAGGCCTATACAGAGTGTTTAGACTACACAGGATTTAAGTCTCAGTTAATCTCTGAGAAATGACTGAGAGATTATAAAGTACAGTCTGTGTTCAGACTGAATTCTGTTAGTCAGGTTTAGACCGCACTTTTTTGTGTTAAGTGATTTGAGACTATAAGAAGTGGTTCTGTCCTGGATGTTCTGACCTGCTGGGTCCTCTGAGGCTTTCAGGGCTGGAGTCGACCTGAAATAGTCTCAGACCTGCAGATTTCAGCCTTAAAAGCATCTCTGCTTCAGTGTCCACTGAACCGCAGAAAAGCACAGAGTCAAAGCAGAGCGAGCAGTATAAACACCATTACAGTGTGTGTGTGTGTGTGTGTGTGTGTGTGTGTGTGTGTGTGTGTTTTATTATTAGGATTTGTCTGTGAAAGCCCATCCTGGCCAGTTCTGTTGCCAAGGGCAGCTCTCAGTGTCCTGCACAGAGAGAGAGAAAGAGAGAGAGAGAGAGAGAGAGAGAGAGAGAGAGAGAGAATAGCAGGGGAGGAAAAAGCCTCATAAAGGACTGAAAGCTTCAGAGAGAGAGGGAGAGGGAGAGAGAGAGGGCCGTCAAATGGGGGAGGAGGTGAGTCTTGAAAGGATGATCCTCAGGCTTTCTTGACAGACAAATGGAGAGAGAGAGAAAGAGAGAGAGATGCTTTCTTGTTTGTCGTTTGCTGACCGCTTGCCAGGAGCCACTGGCTTGTTTTAATGCGTTCTGGTTATTGATTCTTCTCGGTTCTGAATGTGCCGGACTTGGCTTTTTATTAAAGTAAGCATTTGGTCAATAGGGCCGACCAGTAATGGGGACTGACTTTGCCCTAATTAGCCGACCCTCAGTGCATTAATGCAGCTTCATAATGGAAAGAGGATGCTTTAAGCGTCTGAGTCTGAGTGCTGTGGACTTTAATACCAGATACATGTAGGAGTGGACACTGTCCATCAGAAATGTGACAACTGAGTCCAGATGTTAGTGTTTTTATACAGAAACTAAATCACATAAGTACACAATGTTGATGTTTTTGGTAAAAGTCTTTAAATGATCAGAAAATGTGCTAAATAATCTGTAATATAATAATACAGGCTTACAATTTACTGTAAAATACTACAAATGTAGCAGCTTTTAAATTTTTAGTCCCACAAATCATTGATTTCAGGTTGCGCAGCACTACACGAATATGATGTAGGTCCACAAGAGGGCACCCTTCAGCATGGAGCTCAGTTCTGTTTGTTTGGGACTCAAACAGTAAAACTCAACACTTATAGTAACTGAAGATATGACAGATGGTTTATTAGAAGCAGAATCTTTAATTATCAGTTCAGAATAGTCAAAAAGTAATATAAAAGAGGGTTTCATATGACTCCTTACTTTTTGGGTGGAGTTTAGAGAAGAAGAGTACTGAAGCTCTGAGTATGATAAAGAAATGCTGGCGCTAAGAGGTTAAAATAATATCACTTGTGTAAATAGAAGCAACAGTGAATAAAGTCAAACTCCACACATTTCTTCAAACCAGAGGTGGCAAAAGTGCACAAGCATCCATCCATCCATTTGTTGCAGGAGTGTGTAACCCTAATTCCCAAAAATTTGGTACAAGGGACAAGCAACAAGGCCGACAGTCAGTATTAGATGTTTGTTATCTTCAGGCCCTCAGGCAGCACTGCTTTAAAAATAGGCATGATTGTGTAGTGGAAATTACTGCATGGGCTCAGGAACACTTCCAGAAATGATTGTCTGTGAGTACAGTTTGCTGTGCTGTCCACAGCTACAAGTTAAAGCTGTATTATGTAAAGAAGCCAACTGTCAACACAATTTAGAAATGCCGCTATCTTCTCTCTGCCAAAGCTGAGACAAAATGAAGAACACTCGACACCATAATCACTCTACACTCTACAGCACCATCACTCTACATCACCCTCACTATACACCACCATGACTCTACATCACCATCACTATACACCACCATCACTATACACCACCATCACTCTACAACACCCTCATTATACACCACACTCACTATGCACCATCATCACTCTACACCACAATCACTCTACAGCACCATCACTCTACATCACCCTCACTATATAAGACCATCACTCTACACCACCATCACTCTACACCATAATCACTCTACAGCACCATCACTCTACATCACCCTCACTATACACCACCATCACTCTACACCACCATCACTCTACATCACCATCACTGTACACCACCATCACTATACAACATCATCACTCTACACCACCATCACTCTACAACACCCTCATGATACACCACGCTCACTATACACCATCATCACTCTACACTACCATCACTCTACAACACCCTCATTATACACCATCATCACTCTACACCACCATCAATATCACCACCATCACTCTACACCACTATCACTCTACAGCACCCTCACTATACACCACCATCAGTCTACAGCACCCTCACTATACACCACCATCACTCTACAGCACCCTCACTCTAGACCACCATCACTCTACACCACCATTACTATACACCACTCTCATTCTACACCACCCTCATGATACACCACGCTCATTATACACCGTCATCATTCTACACCACCATCAATATCACCACCATCACTCTACACCACTATCACTCTACAGCACCCTCACTCTACAGCACCCTCACTATACACCACCATCACTCTACAGCACCCTCACTCTACACTACCATCACTCTACACCACCATCACTATACACCACTCTCATTCTACACCACCCTCACTCTACACCACCCTCACTATACATCACCATCACTATACACCATCACCACTCTACACCACCATCACTCCACAGCACCCTCACTCTACACCACCATCACTGTACACCACTATCACTCTACAGCACCCTCACTCTACACCACAATCACTGTACACTGCCATCACTATACACCACCATCACTCTACAGCACCCTCACTTTACACCAACCTCATTCTACGCCATCACCACTCTATGCCACCATCACTTTACACCACTATCACTCTATAGCACCCTCATGCTACACCACTCTCACTCTACAGCACCATCATTCTACAACACTCTCACTCTATACCACCATCACTCTACAGCACCCTCATGCTACACCACTCTCACTCTACACCACTCTCACTCTACAGCACCATCATTCTACAACACTCTCACTCTATACCACCATCACTCTACAGCACCCTCATGCTACACCACCCTCACTCTACACCACTCTCACTCAACAGCACCATCATTCTACAACACTCTCACTCTAGAGCACCCTCACTCTATGCCACCATCACTCTACACCACCCTCACTCTACATCATCATCACTCTAAAGCACCATCACTATATGCCTCCATCACTCTGCACCACCCTCAATGTTCATCACCCTTACTCTATGCCACCATCACTCTACACCACTCTCACTCTACACCATCATCACCCTAAAGCACCATCATTATATGCCTCCATCACTCTGCACTACCCTCAATGTTCATCACCCTTACTCTATGCCACCATCACTCTACACCACCCTCACTCTACACCATCATCACTCTAAAGCACCATCACTATATGCCTCCATCACTCTGCACCACCCTCAATGTTCATCACCCTTACTCTACGCCACCATCACTCTACGCCACCCTCACTCTACACCACCATCACTCTACATCACCCTCACTTTAAAGCAGCCTCACTGTACATCACTCTCACTCTACACCACTCTCACTCTACACCACCCTCACTCTACACCATCCTCACTCTAGAGCAGCCTCACTCTATGCCACCATCACTCTACACCACCCTCACTCTTCACAACTCTCACTCTACACAACTCTCACTCTAGAGCAGCCTCACTCTAGGCCACCGTCAATCTACACCACCATCACTCTACACCACTCTCACTTTACAGCACCATCACCATACAGCACTCTCACTCTCTCACTCCAAACCATCTGACTTATTATTTCTATCATAAGTGTTTAACTCAGTTTAGACTCTTTAAATCTGAGTTTAAACCTGGTTTAAAATTCTTTCATATTTTTATGTATTTCAAATTTAACAGTCCTCTGATTCACTGTTAGTCCACTGTCACTGTAGTTCATTTTACTCCTCGTGGTTCTGCTCAGGAGGACAAAGTCAGTCTGAATGTGACTGTAATGAGCTCTGAGGTCATGAGATGGTCAGATTTACCTTTAACACTGTCTCAGGCTCAGACCGAGACGAGCAACTCACACAGCAGCTTTTATCTGCTTTATTCAAATGTAAATTCCTCTCCTCCTCCAATATGTCATCAAGTGGACAGAGAGAGAGAGAGAGAGAGAGAGAGAGAGAGAGAGAGAGAGAGAGAGAGAGAGAGAGAGAGAGAGAGAGAGTCCTCTGGGAGTTGATGTCTTTTTGATGGACATCCAGAAATACCAGAAGATACCAGCAGCTGTAATGGATTGATGAATGAGCTGTGTGTGTGTGTGTGTGTGTGTGTGTGTGTGTGTGTGTGTGTGTGTGTGTGTGTGTGTGTGTGTGTGTGTGTGTGTGTGTGTGTGTGTGAATGCCTAAATCTAACAGCATCCACAAGATCAGCTTCCTTCTGGCTGAGTCACTTTGAGGATCATCTAATGGACAAGAGTTTTATGAAGTGAGCATTAAAGGTTTCAGGGTTTACGGTACATGGCTCAAGGTTCAGGATGTAGGGTTCTGGTTGTAAGGTTCAGGATACATTGCTCAGGGTTGGAGGTACAGGGTTCAGGGTACATGGTCCAGGGTACATGGTGCAAGGTACAGGGTTAAACCCCAGTTGCTGCCTAGGCACCACTCCAGGCATGTGTGTGTTCACAGCCAACACAATGAGATTATTCTTCCTTCTAATGAGGTTTTATCATGATATTTCAATTGTTTGTTATTTCATTACATTGTCTTTCATTTCAGTCGTTGTTTTTACATGTGTTAAAAATATTGAAATATTGATTTAAACCTCTATTTTGAGGTTTAAGATTATTTATGCACTTCAGATTAACAGATCAGATTAAATAATGTGATTAAGAGACAAAAAGTGTCAAAAGGGGTCTCTGTTTACTTTATTTAAGCCTATATAATTATCTTATTAGTGCTACACTAATAACATTGCACTACAGTTACTGCAGAAAAATATGCAGAAGTTTCGTAGGGGTTTACCGCCACCTGGTGGTCATTTTTAGAAACCGCAGCCCAGGAGAGCCACAACAAAACGGATAATCTCTCTCTTAAATCAAAATCAAATCAAATCAAATCAAACCAAACTTAGCTTTATTGGCATGACTGTGTGACATACAGTATTGCCAAAGCATTACAGCAATGACATTTATAATAAAAATAAAATATAAATAAATAAAATGTTTTTTCCATTTTTGTCTTATCAAAAATTGGGATCATGTTTTTAAAATTATTTGTGAACATTTCAAGTGTTATTTTGAATTTTTCACAGTGAAGGAGAAAGTCTCTGTCTCAACCACACGTCCTACAGTGAGCCCACAGTGTCATGATACACTTTCACCAACATGGGTTGTGAAGTATAGACTTTGAGTTTTCCTTGTTCTTAAATAAAACAGGGTACTCTACATCATTGTTCTTAGATAAAACAGGGTTCTCTCTCTCTCTCTCTCTCTCTCTCTCTCTCTCTCTCTCTCTCTCTCTCTCTCTCTCTGTCTCTCTGTCTCTCTCTCTCTCTCTCTCTCTCTCTCTCTCTCAATTCAATTTTTCAATTTAAGAAGCTTTATTGGCATGACAAATAGTTACATTGTATTGCCAAAGCAATAGGACAAAACAACAAAATAAAGAAGAATGACAATATTAATAAAAATAAATAAATAAATAAAATAAAAATAAGTAATAATAATAGTAATAATATACATATATACATATGAAGTCTAAGTATTTGTACACATATATACACACAACACTATACATGTATAATATAGTATAATATATATATATCTCTCTCTCTCTCTGATACAGTGCGATATACCGCTGAGAAGCCCCGCCCGCAGTTGCGGTGACGTACTGAGGAGCCGCCCAATCACCGCGTGGTGTTTGTTTCCGTCTCCAGGAAGTGCTGAGTTCAGTGACAGGCAGAGCCGCGAGTTTCGGATTAAAGTCTGATTATTTACTAAACTGATGATCAGATCAGAATAATCTGATACAGAGCTGAAGCAGTGATGGAGTGGGAGCAGAATGATGAGGTGAGTGTGTACGTTTAGTTTAGAGAACAGGATTACTGAGCTGACAAGCTAATGCTAATGCTAATGCTCTTTCACAGACATGCAGGTCTTTTGACTTTACTCTTTTATTCAGATTTTTCTCATTAAAAGAGCAATTATACAGACTGTATAATATCACTGACACACTGATGAGCTAATAGTTACATATGTGAGACCGTATAATCTCTAATTTTCTGTTTATTTAGTTATTTATTCATTTATTAAGCACAATTAAATTAATAATTTTGTCTTTGTCTTTGTGTCTCCCTATATACCGCATACATAAGATAAAAGCATTAAAGTAGACAATAAATCTCAGAGTGGACAAACCTTTTCACCTTTAAGACTGAGATATGTAAATGCGCTCTTTTCTGATTGGCTGTGCTTCATTCACAAAGCAGCGTGGCAGAGCTAAACACATGTAGACTCAATAGACTATATTTAAATAATAAAATATAGAACATTCTGAAATATTTCATAAACTAAATTCAACATGTTTTATATTTATTACTCCAAATTAATATTTTAATCATTAGAGGTTCTGATTATTACAGATTAATTTTAAAACACAACAGTTTGAACATTTCTAAATTAAATTATGAACACAAATTAACTTTTCTGTGATATTCTAATTATGCATTTTTTAAAACATTCTTAAATTCGACGAATCATTTCTGCACTTAGCTTTCAATACTTTTTCAGAATTGTATTTCACTATGTTACCATATTGAGTTGTATTTTACAGTGCGTTACTGTATGTAGTTGTATCTTACAGTATGTTACATGCATGGGTGGAGCCAAACTTTTTAAACAGCCAGGACGTGGACCAAATGTCTAGAACCATTCAGGCATCAAAAAATGCATCTGCATTTCTAATCTTAATCCCTTCATCTGTTATAGTTGGTTGGAGCTATTTCTCAGAGCTCCAGCAACAATAACCAGCTAAAAGAACGTCAGCTTCCACTACTGTTTTTAGATATTTCATTAATATTACTTAGAAGGTAGTAACTCTCTTACCCACAGTATTTTCCTAACATTGATTTGCAGTCCAATTAGAGAATTTTAAATCTTTATTTATTTATTAGCTTTAGCATCTAAAAAAGTTAGAAAGTGGGGCTTTTGGCAGATCTGACAGGGCTTAAGCCTCATAAGCCACCCCTCACTCCATCCCTGTGTTGCTGTATTTAGTTGCATTTTATAGTATTGATCTGGTATTGAGTATCTGATACTGCACTTGCTACCACAGTCAAAATTCTGGTATTGTGTTAATCCTCCTTCAGTTTCTGTGACATCATGAAAACAGTGAATTTATAGCCAGCAGTTTTTATTGTTGGTGTATAAGAGCTGTATAGACTGATGAGTAGATGATACACTCAGACAGAAATCTGTGTTTGTGTGATCTGAGGCTTTTAAACCAAACTATGAAACTACAGAGATGAGGAGATAAAACCTCCATCTGAGCAGCTGGTGGTGGAGAGATTAGTTTAACAGATGTACCTCATCAGTATGTACACAGAATAGTTCAGTTCTTTTGAGGTGCTTAAGTTACTTCAGTAGAGCCCAGAAGTATGAGTCTGCCACTAATATCTGCTTTATTTTATTAAAAAATACTTTTAATTCTTATCTTTTAAGAACTTTTTATTTTAAATGACACAAATCAACACCTTAACAGCACTGAACATCTTTCCTAACATTTATTAAAAGGAAAAACAAATATACTGAGTAATAATAATAACAACAACAATAACATTGTTTATGTAATTATAAATATATATAATTATTATATATTATGTTTTCCTCTGCAGCCTCACTCTCATGGTCACGGGCACATGAATGATGGCTGTCATGGACACAGTGGGCACTCTCACAGTCACGGGCCAGGGGGCATGGGGCACGGGTTGATGCCCGGTTTTCACGGGCAGTTTGTCCAGCGCAGTGATGCCATGCTGGACCCCACACAGCAGCCCAAAAAGTACTCACACATTGAGGACAGCAGCAGCTGGGACATCGTCAAAGCAACACAGTAAGACCCGCCTCCAACAGAACCACAGTACTGAGTTAAATATAGTCATAATAAAATCATCAGAACTTCAGCTTAAAATGAGGTAAATACAACATACAACAGACTCCACACTGTCCTTATTTATTGAACAAAAACGGGGCCAGAATACAGAATCAGTAAGTGACTCATTAAGTACACTTGTATAGGAATTAAGAGAGTATCAGCCAGGCACTGCTAATCAAATTCCCTGATTAACTGATCATGAGGAATTGAGTGCACCTCTATAACAGCAGATGTTTGGGCAGTTTTCTGGTCTGAAACATTCATGTGAGTGTTAACATAGAGCCAATGAGGAAGGACATCTTAGATAAGCAAATGTTGGAAAATGAAAATGACTGCATGGATTATCTGACCAAACCACAAGCCTCTGCAGCATCATTTAGACAAATGAGAACAAAGTGGAGAAGTTTGGCTAAAATGCACAAAAATATCAGCACAAAAACCTCATATCAGCTGTTAAACTGGTGGAGGGGAGATGATTTGGACATGTTACAGTCATTGAGTCAACCATGAACTCCTCTGTGTACTAAAGTGTTCTAGAGTTAAATGTGAGAGTCTGACAGATAAAGCTCAGCTGACATTGGGTCAGACAACAAGACAATGTTCTCAAGCACAGCAGCACATCTACAACACAGTGTCTGAAAAAGAAAAGAATCAAAGTGCTTTACATACTATGGCACCAGGGCTGAATATACAGATTGACTGATTAATAAAAACAATAATATTGATAGTAATAATTCAATTAATAGTTGAATATTAGGACATTTCAGAAAATCATGTATATATAGTGTATATTATCAAATAAAATTAGATTAACTTTATAATTGTTGATTGCAGCCCTTCAGTCATTAGAAAAGATCAGGTACGGCCACTCTTCAGAAATAGGAGTGTGGGTGTGTCTAAAGCACAAGCCCCACCCACTTCATATTTCTTTATTTGCTTTATTATTATAATCATTAGTGTTCTAAAGCTGTACTATGTAAGACTGTGTCAGAACTGTGGTTTAAGAGCTGAGTGTGTGCAGACTTGGTTTTTCTCTGATGATCTTGACCCAAATCTGACCTGCAGTTCTCCACCAGTTCTGGTATGTGAGGAATGAGCGTGTCATTCAGCTGGACTGAGTTAACAGCTTAACAGAACATAAAGAGTTAAAGCAGCTTTTCCAGTCTTTCAGCTGGAGACTCACTCATTTATCACTGTTTACATCTCCCCACCTCCTCACATCACCTCCTCAGCTCTCACATCACCTCTTCACACGCCTCCTTATTGCTCATATTACCTTATTAAACCTCCTCACCTCTCATATCAAGTCCTCACTCCTCCTCACACCTTTCATATTAGCTCCTCACCTCATCATAAATAAAATATAACATAGAAAGGGATGTGTGTGGGGGAGTGTGTTTGAGAAAGGTGAGGTTGGAAGATTCCAACACTTTTTTACAACATTTTACTGCTAGACTTGCTGTAAGTGTGTAGTACAGTAACACCCCCACACTTAACCTGGTCTGTTTCCTGGAGTTTAGATTAGAGATAGACGATGGGGTGTGGCTCTGTGATTAGATTAACAAATAGGTGTGTGTGTGTGTGTGTGTGTGTGTGTGTGTGTGTGAGAGAGAGATCCTGGTTTCTCCTGTTCTACAGAAACACATCCAGCAGCTCTGATTACTCTCACTGTACAGATCTGAACTCCACTAACACAGTGAATGCAGTGTTCAGATCAGTAATAATGCTCTAATGAATAATAAGAATAGTTAGTGATATTTAATAAGTTCTACCTTAAATCAAAATGTGGTAAAGCACTGGTCATGCCTAGCTCACACTATTCGATTTTAGCAGTTTTCCAGTCGCCGACCAGTTTTTTGTAGATCACCGACTGACTCTGCCCTGAGGCGAGTCAGGGATGACTCGGGGCTCCTACAGTCGTATAGTGTGAACTGCTGAAAGATGCTCGCCGATTGATCGCCAATCAGTCGCAGACACCTGGAAAAATTTTGACGTTAGATATTTGAGATCCAGTCGGCGACTGTGTCAACAGCAGAAACTACCTACAACCAATGTGATCACAGAGAGAGAACCACGTGTCCGGTGATGCAATCTCTCTGTTATTGATATTGTGACTGCAGTGCAGAAATAATGTGACTGATTACATATATGATCAGTGTAATGGACAGCTGAAGTAAAGCTGACGACAGTATATTCATTCATTCATTCATTATCCCACCCGCTTAATCCATATCAGGGTCGCGGTCAGTCCCCTACCCCTTCACTGGGCGCAGGGCAGGGCATTACACTATTCAACCAAGCCCAGGACAGGGCGCCAATCCATCACTGGGTGTACACATATGCACACACACACACACACACACACACGGACAATTTAGAGTAGCCAATCCACTTGACCTCCATGTTTTTGGACTGTGGGAGTAAACCGGAGACCCCGGAGGAAACCCACGCAGACACGGGGAGAACATGGAAACTCCGCTCAGATGCGGACTCGAACCCAAGACCACAGCGCTGAGAGGCGAACGTGCTAACCACTAAGCCACCGTGCCACCCACGACCGTATATACGTAATATAATTGTACTGCAGGCTCAGAGCCTGTACACTGTACACCAGCTCATAGCCATCGTTCTGGCTGTACTGTTCTGTTCTTGTGACCAAACGTTTTTTTGGAGAGCAGCCAGGACTTTCCCAAGATGAAAAATCATGTAGTTCATGACCCCGTGTCGCTGACCAGTCATATAGTGTGAAAGCCAAAGACTCGGGATTACAGCTCAACCAGTCATGTAGTGTAAACAGCACAAAGACCGACAACTCAAAGAAATTAGGGTGAACCTGGCATTACAGTCACAGACTGACAGCAGGCTGCTTATTTGTTGCACAGTGTTGACCAGCTCATCACCTCCCTCTGCTGGACCAGGTTACAAACTTCAGTTTAAAAGTTCTGGATGTAATCAAACGTCCTCACACAAGAATCATGCCTGACCCTGTCAGACTAGTAATCCAGTTAATCGAGAGTGTATTAATCCAGTTAAACAATATTAATCCAATTGTTCAGAGTTCTGTGCAGTTTCTCTTGGTGTCTCTCAGAAGTTCTCCTGATCTGGACGAGATGATGCGAGACGTTTCTGACCTGATGGATGTGTTGAGATGTGAGTTGATGCATGTGGTGCTGCTGTGTTACAGGTTTGGAGCTTTGGAGCGGTGTAAGGAGCTTGTGGAGGCTGGTTATGACGTCCGTCAGCCGGATAAAGAGAACGTCACTCTGCTGCACTGGGCTGCTATTAATAACAGAGCAGATCTAGTAAAGTAAGACATATTTCTGTCTTTCTCCTGATTTATTGTCTCTGAGTCTGTCTGTTTCACTTCTTCAGTGGAGCTGTTGGCTGAGGAGCTACTCTGTCTGTCTTTTTGTGGTGTAACTGGACATCAAATGGTATGGTGTGGTTGTACTGATGTGTTTGTGTGTTCTGTGTTTCTGCAGGTATTATATAGCTAAAGGTGCAGTTATAGACCAACTGGGTGGAGATTTAAACTCCACGCCCCTTCACTGGGCCATAAGGTCAGTATCACTGTCACACTGTTAGCGCTGTTTATCCTGTCTGTGTCCTAATCTATGTCCTGTCCAGTCTTTGTCCTGTATTGTCCTGTCTGTGACCAGCTCTCACCATCCCAGTCACATCTGACAGACTGTGATCATGACACAAGGGTTAAGGCCAATTTATATTTGTGCCTACGTGTAGCCATGGACCCTGCACTGTAGCTTGATGCACACCTCTCCAGAAATGTAACTACACGTCACATCCTGCCTCTGCATTTCCGCCTTCGCCGCCAGTTTTAAAATCATTACAAGCTGAGAAACGCTAGAGAGAAACTGGCTCTGATACAATGGATGAAGTTGAGGGGAGACTCGCTGAGGAAATCCGAAAATATGAACATCTTAATGATTCCTGTTTGTAGTACTCCGAGGAAGTCAACACAGCACACCAAGGAACTCAACCCAGTGACATAGAAACCCTATCGCCACCTAGTGTTTTTTCTGTATAGTTGCATTGACTTTTATACCTGTTTTCTGATGTTTTTGTGATTTTTTGTGTGTTAAATGATGGGAAGCACATGAGAGACATGACTGATTTCTGTCTGAAAAGCTCTGTGTTGGTACAGTGTTACACTGTGTTGTTAATGTTGTTGTTATCACTGTTTGTCCTGCAGACAGGGTCACCTGCAGATGGTGATCCAGCTGATGCGTTATGGAGCTGACCCCTCACTGGCTGATGGCGAGGGTTACCGAGGCCTGCACCTGGCTGTACTCTTCCAGCACATGCCTATAGCAGCATACCTGATGGCCAAAGGACAGGTCAGACACAAACACACACACTGACTCAGGCCATTAATGGATGCTAATATAACTGACTATACATAATCATACAAACCGGATTCCAAAAAAGTTGGGACACTAAACAAATTGTGAATAAAAACTGAATGCAATGATGTGGAGATGCCAACATCTAATATT
>BRDA01011937.1:0-14966 GCA_036984385.1 Crenuchus spilurus
CCACACACAGCTCTGTACTATACACACACACACACAGCTCTGTCCTACACACACACACAGCTCTGTCCTACACACACACACAGCTCTGTCCTACACACACACACAGCTCTGTCCTATACACACACACACACACACAGCTCTGTCCTATACACACACACACACACACAGCTCTGTCCTATACACACACACACAGCCTCATCACACACTAGTGCACTAGTGAAAGAGTGATGAGCTGAGAGTCTTAAGAAGCAGTGACATCTGTCCTTTCAGTCCTGACAATCTGCTGATTATTTAACTCAAAAACAAACTCTGATATTTTATATTTATTACACATAAACTCACTTCACGTCTGCTTAATGTTGATACGTTTAGACGTCATTTACTCATCAATAAAGACTGAAATGTGTCAGTCATTAATATAATCTCAGAGCTTTTAATCAACTGCTGAGCATCAATTAACTTTTACACAATGTTCTATTGTGTACAGATGTTTGAGTAAACAAACAGGTGCTGAGGTTTTGGGAAAGGAGCCGCTTTATAACACACACACACACAAAACACACTACAGCTCTGTACCTACCACACACACACACACACACACACACACACACACACACACACACACACACACACACCAGGAACTGGTAGATAAACTTGCTCTAAAACAGAAAAGTGTGCTGAGCTGAAGGGGAAGAAGATGCAATAAGGAAGTGCACTAAAGCTGCCACGCTGTGCTGGTCTCCCAGCTGAGCCAACTGGAGAAATGAGCACTAAAGAGACAAAAGTGAGCAAACTGTCCATATAGAGAAGATTAACCCCTGTGTACCTGTCAGCTCTCTGACTGCTGTGTGTGTGTAATTGTCTTTACAGTTCAGTGTGTGTATATGTTGTTTATGTGTGTGTATTCCTGTAAAAGTCACTGTATGTATATAGTGTGTGTGTGTATTCTTGTAAGTCACTGTGTCCGTATGTGCGAGTGTGTATAGTGTGTGTGTGTGTGTGTGTGTGTGTGTGTGTGGTAGATGAGAGGTGTATCTCACCTTGCAGGACGCTCAGGTGTTGTGGTCTGCTGCCGAGTTTTCTCCTGGACATGCTGATTTCTCAGCCGTGTTTCAGCTCTTTCTCCTCTTGTTTATGTTTCTCAGAGCGTCTCAGAGCTTCAGGAGACTTCGTGAGACACTGAAGTCTTGAGTTTGTCTCTCTGTCCGTCGCTCTCGGTCCAAACATCAGCGTTCAAGTTCACACTGACGCTCCTGTAGCGCTGAGCACAGAGAGGCGGGGCCGAGCGGTGAGGGGCGGGGCTTCGCTTAATTTACATCCCGCGCCCAGCCCAAGCCTAGAGTTGCCAGGTTGGCGCATAATTGGGCAAAAGCTCTTACAGTAACAGTGTACAAAAGGCTAAATAGTGTGGAGTGTTTAAGTGGGTCATTAAAGGCAAGAGGAGCTACAATACAGACAGCTGACAGTAGGTCAAAGGTCAAACTAATATTAGATGATTGGCTGGAATGAGACCTGATAATATAGAGCAAGAAAGGGGGATTTAACATTTTTCTCATGACCTTATGATGTTTAATACTACTACTGCTACTATGAAATGCTTCAAAAATAATATTAAAAGTAATTTAGAGGGTACAGTAAATAAAATGAGAAGTATAATAACTTATTTCTGCACATTATCATCCCATAGTACTTTTACTCTGCTGCTGTAATAACTGAGGGGGATGAATAAAGTAAGATTTTGGACTGGTTTCAGCTGGCGTTGGGAGGTTTAATGTCACACTTTGAGCTGGAGAGTTTGTGAGGACCTGGCAACCCGTCCCACGCCTCCGCTCTGTTATATCTGCTGGAGTTCTGAACTGATCCAGGCTCAGGCTCACTAAACATCTCCGAACCGCCCGTGTGTCCTGGTAAAGTGAGCACATGTACGAGGTACACGGTGTCTGAGGCTGTTTGGACAGAACACAGCTGCACTGACACCATTAAAGCCCGACTGGAGGATGTGGGTGAGGAGGAAGTGGCTTTAACGAGGTCGCATCACACAGGTGTCTGTTCTGTCCGCCTGAGACCGAAACCAAACTGTTGTTGTCCCGTTTCTATTTTCTCTTCTGCACCTTTTACTGACATTAAGCTGCAAAACTACAGTTTAAACCTCGTACAGACAGAAACAGCCCAGTTCACCTGTTTTTAGTGTGAATGTGGACTGAATGGCGCCATCTGGTGGGAGAGGTCAACAATAACAAATACACATTGTGGCCAAAGGTTTGTGGACAGCTCTAATAGTCACTGCATTCAGCTTTGAAACATGTTCACATTGCACAGAACTGTAAATACTGCTGATACTCATATTCGGGCACTATGCCCTAATGCCAGGTGTGGGCTAGAGGGGCATATAAAGCCTCCCAAAATTGTGGAACTGTGTTCTCTGCGCCTTCCAGCACTTTTGGGATGATTTAGAGGAATTTGGGAGGAGATGGTGGTGATCATCCGTCCTGATGCTCTTATGGCTGAATACAATCAAACCCTCACAGCAGTGCTACACCTTCCCAGAGAAGCAGAGACTGTTACTGCAACAAAAGGGGCACAAAACGTCATATGAAGACCTCTCATGTGGATAAATATGTACCCGACATGTCTTTAAAAATGTACACAAAGCAGTTTTTTCATTGTAAGTATTTTATTTGGGTGTATTGAGGCCCACTTTGGGAAAAGCACAAGCCAAAAACATCACTGAGCACAGATATTTACAGTGTGAAGTGTGTGAATCTGTCTTAAACAGATCAGCATCTCATTGTGGTACTTCATTCCTCCATGAACTGATTATGTACAAAGCTCTTTCACACTGCAGAGTGATTGGCTCCTTAATTTAAGACCATTCTTGGTTCCATTTAATGGGTTAAAAGAAAGGAGGCGTACACGAAGCAAGTGGATTTAACCCCAACGCAGCCAAACGCGTCAGGTGAACATCCCTAAAGCAAAGGTTTACCTCCTGAAATGGGAATAAAGTGTATTTCCATTGAAATAAGAGAAATCCATTAGAACAAACCGAAGGGTGATCTAATCTTTAAGCTGGTCAATCTGACTGATTAAAAAAAAAACAAGGAGTTAGCTTGTGTGATCATCTCCACTCTCAGAAACCGTCTGCCATCCGTCTCTTCTTCTTCAACCCAGTTCACATGTGCCTTACATCAGCTCGCTCTCTCCAAACACACTCGACTCTCACAGTGGTAGGTGCTTTATTTAGTACCGGTAGTGTGAACTCCGCGATCTGGATCGAGACCTCCTGCAGAAACACAACAGAGGAGTTTAAGTTCTGCTTTCTGTGTAACACAGACTGGTCTCTTCATTATGTACACACAGCGTTGTCTCCTCTGAGCATACAGGTGCACTTTACAGACTGTAGTCCATCTGTTTCTCTGTATACGTCAATGCTCAGGATCCACACAGAGCTGGTGGATCATTTTCAGTGACACTGATGTGGTGGTGGTGTGTTAAGAGTGTCACTACTGGAGAGACAGAGGCCCAACACTAGTCTCTGACTTTACAGGTGGACCAACAAGGTAGGCGTGTCTAATAGAGTGGACACAGTGTTTATCATCTCCAGCATCTCACACACTAACACACCACCACCACAGCAGTGTCACTGAGAACCTGCCCTATGATCCTGGATCAGTGCTTTTACTCTAAGGTCTTTGATAAATATGGACCACTGATTGGTGTCAGTACATTCAGACGGAACATGAAGAGAAAATGAGGGGAAGAACATGAACTAACGAAAGGATGAAAGGTCCGTTTTTCACGTCTGCCTGACGTTAAACACTAAACTGTAAAAAGACTTTTCTGAGGATGTGGAGATGAAGGTTCACCTACCTTCTGGATGAGCTGTAATCTCGACCTGTGGGCACAGAACGTTTACAGTTAGATATATTACATTTTTACATCTTCACACTTATTTTTAATTCAATTCATTTAAAATTATACACCCCCCCCAAAAAAAACAAGTGTAAACAGTGTGATTCTGTCCCCAAAACATATTCATTATCCTGTATTAGGACACTACTGGTTGTCTTTTTATTATTATTTTGTATTATTAATTATTATTAATAATAATAATTATTATTAATAATAATTATTATTATTATTAATAATAATTATTGTTATTATTAATAATAATAATAATAATTATTATTATTAATATTAATAATTAATAATAATAATAATAATAATAATGCTTTGCTGTCTCAGAATATATGTTGAATTACTCACTGTATTTGGCATTAGGGGAAGGTGAGTGGCTCTGTCGTCCATACTGTCTTTCCCACTCATCTCTCTCTTTCTCCCGTCGTTCTCTCTCCCTATAACACACATCACTCATCAGCTCATCGTACGGTCATATGTTACATATTTACAAACTCAACCTAATTTCTATGACTGAGGATTATAATGCATCTCTAAACATTTTATATTGTTAATAATGAATCATGTAGTAAACTTAAAAGTGATAAACAAACCAAAACATGTTTCAGATTTGACTTCAAAGTAGACACACAACTGATGTCTCAAACACATTAAGAGGCAAGAAATGCAAGTCATGAACTTTTGACAAGACACAGCTGTTAACTGAAAGCCATTCCAGGTGACTACCTCATAAAGCTGACTGAGAAAATGCCAAGAAAGCTGCATCTAAGCAAGAGGTGCCTACTATGAAGAATGTCAAATATAAACATGTTCTGGTTTGTTTACTTGTTTGTTTACTAATAATTACATATGTGTTTATTCATAGTTTGACTTCAGTATTAATCTACAATGCAGAACATTTTTAAATCATTAAAAAACACTAAATGTCCAGAAAGTGTGTCCAAACTTGTGACTGGTAATGTATATATATATATATATATATTACATAATTTTATTTTATTTGTTAGTTTTAATGTTAATACTGTTTTTTAATAATATTTTTAGGATGAATACGATTATATGATTAATGATATGAACACAATTAATAATTAGTCAACAACTAATGAATAACAATGAATTAATAACAACATCGACTTAATAATTAACAGTTACTTTACTATTTTGACTTAACATGGAGCAAATACAGCATTTATAAATAAAACAAAACAAAACAAAAAATTTCACTAGCCAAAATGTATATCAGTATAAGTGTACCAGTCTCTTATTGTTAGAAAGACCAGCAGGAGGATGTTGTGTTGGCATCCTGGCAACCTCTTATAAACAAAAGTAAACATACCCCGAAAACATTAAAAGGGTCTACCTTTCAAATATATATAGGTTGAATCGAAATACATTTTTCAATTTTTGTGAGAGGAGCTTAAATACGCAGACACGTTTCTCAACGTTTTTTTGGCATTTTTCCTGCCATTTGCCATTTAAATGGTGATGACAAGGTACTTCCAGACACACCAGTGGTGGAGTAGCAGCCCAAGAATGTGCGAAAACAGAAGCTCACTTCACACGTATCCCATAAATATTCAATCTAGGACCCAGTGAATAAGTGAAAAATTCTCACCTCACATTAGTTAAGCTTTAGAAATAAAACCACATACAATGTCTAAAAGCTGTAATGAGCAGTGTGCAGCCAACACCTCTGTTTATTCAGTTCTGAGCTCAAAAGTCTTGGCTAGAAATGTTAAGAGTGTTTTTTCACAACATATCAGCACATCTGAAAACAGGTTTTTGGAAAGTCTAAGTTTAGAACAGATTTAATCAGAATATAGATTTATGACACTCTCACTGTTCTGACACTGTTGTTGCTGAGTTTGTGCTGAACTAAAGCCTGTGTAACACTTTGGGGAAAATAATTTTAGATGTGTGTAATTTGTAAAAAAGTGAGGGTATGAAATACCCTCAGACTGGTCTGTTCATAACTGTCAATGTTTTAAACAGTAACTGTGACGGCACAACTTACTTCATGCGTATTTTCCGTGCCATAGCTCTCAGCACGCCTTCTCGTTCCTGAGAGGAAAATGAAACAAGCCGTGAGGATACATAAGAAAACACTCTTCTTTAAAAAAGACCACAGAGAACACCTCACACATACCTGGCGCTTGTGCTCTTGCTGCTGGATTTTGACCTGTGCTGCCTTCTTATCCGCCTTGGCTGTAGAAAGAGACACGATACAGAAAATAAAGAACTTCTTACATATCCTGATCATTGCCCAACAGATAGAGCATCTCTAGAGTGATTATTTTGGTTAATAATAATAATAATAAATAATAAATATAACAATAATAATAATAATAATAATAATAATAATTGATATAGCGCCTTTCTCAAACCCAAGGATGCTTTATGGATGGAAAAATAAATAAAATAAAGGAATAAAAAAAAAAATCACTGAGAAGAGGACCAAAAGTTAAGGGCATCTTCAATAATTTATATATTGAACTGTCCTATATTTATTCACTTTACATGATTATAAAGTATATAAGTTTACCTTTCTGAATTATATTTAAAATGCTCTAATATTAAACTTGTTAAACATATTATGAAGTTTATTTAATTAACTCTGTTTACACTACAAATATATATCGACACAGACTTTACACGCAATAAAAAACAGTAAACTATAATTTATTATAATTATTTTATTATTTAATAATAATAATAATAATTAATAATAATAAATAATAATAAATAATAATAATAATACATAATTAATAATAAATAATAATAATAATTAATAATAAATAATAATTAATAATAATACATAATTAATAATAAATAATAATAATTAATAATAATAATAATAAATAATTAACAATATATATAAAATAAAACTGATTTATAGTTTATTCATAAAGTATTTAAAAGAAGAAATGTATTTATAATAATTAAATACAGGAGTTTTAAAATTAGTTATATAACAGGAAATTCTCTAAAAAGCCTCGTTACATAAACATATTTATATCTTACACTTTACTGTACTTTTATAAACTGGCAGCACTTTGAGACGTTTAGAAGGAAATGTTAGGACTCACATTGCTTGTTGAGGGCTTTCTGCATTCGAAGCTTGAGCTTCTCTTGGGGGGTCATCTTGGGCTGTAATGGACATGTTAAAGTGACCAAACTGAAGGAGGTTCTAATGGCACAAGCACATTTATTTGTATAAGTAACTTTACAAGCCATTTTATCTTTTAGAAGGTATTTTTATCTCTGCACATAACCGGGGTGTCCAGGGTGTCCATAACCAGGGTCTCTGCACATAAAACTGGCCGGTCATTGTACCTCACATATCTCTGTATAGCAGATATATGTGTATATGGGGCTGGTATGAGCAGGATCTTAGACTTGTGAGCTGACCCCTGAGAGCTGGATCAGGTACACATTTAAATGTGTGAGAGGAAGGCTAAAATGGCTTTCAGTTTTGTTGACATCGCCCCGCCTGCGTTGCAAGACCTTTCAAAGAACGTAAGCTCGAGTGGTGCCGTCGTGCCTGTCCCAGCATGCCCCAGTGCTAAGGCCAGAGCACCTGGGCTCGCTCATATCGCTTCTTATGAAATCTCTCTTCACTCATTCCTAGCACACTCATTACACACTCATCGCCATGCCATTCCAGGCTGATGAAATGATAAATGCGCATTTTTACAGAGTGAGACACAAAAATCCCAGAAACACACACAAACACACACACTGTTCACTTCTCATCAGCTCCACTGAACATAAAGGTGCAGTTTACAGACTGTAATCATTCTGTTTCTCTGTGTACTCTGTTGTTCTTCAATGATCAGGTGGATCATTCTCACCGACACCGACACTGCAGCAGGTCTAACACACCACCACCACATCAGTGTCACTGAGAATGGCCCACCAGCTCTGCGATGGTCCTGACCATTCAAGAACATTGAAGTATAAAGAGAAACAGATGGGCTGCAGTCTGTACAAAGTCCACCTGCATGCTCGATGGAGCTCAAACACAGATACACGCTGTGTGCCTAATAAAGTGGCCACTGAGTGTAGACTGATAAAGCAGAAAATGTATTTTTCTCTCTCACACACTCATTCAACCCATCTCTCTCAGACACACTTGCGCAGACCATAAATGAGGGTTAGACAGGTTCAGAAACAGGATGCCCTTGAACTGTGTTGTAGGAACAGAGGGCTCTGTGCCCGCTCGCTGCACTGGCACTGCTGATCACCTTGGAGACAGCCAATCAAAGGACATTTCAAATCAGATCGGAGGCTCTCTGAGGAGCCGGGATAGAATGAGGTGGGTGGAGCCTCAGACTTATTGACAACTGCGTCAGCCTGTCAGGAGTGAGGAAGGCGTAGCCTTTAGCAACAAAACCAGCTATTATCAAATTCTTACTGACTTTGGCAGCTCCCGTCTCTTTACCACCCGGAGTTTCAGGTCTGAAAAACAAGGACAGAACCACAGTTAGTCTATTAACACACTCTGTACTGCTTCTAGTCGTGAAGCCCTGAGGCCACAACTGAGTCCTGCCAGGGACTGAATCTGTGCCGCACACTGAAGATATTTTTAACATGTGAAACTGACATCAAATGGCGCTCTGTGATATGAGATAAATCACTGTAAGGCCCTCCGAACACATCACAGGTCAGTTACGTAACTCAAGTGTCTGTAACCTTACTGTAACGATGGCAAACTCACTTTCTCAGCTTGTCACAGAGAGCATTGGGGGCGGGCTGGGCTGATCGTGAGGAAGGGGAGGGGCTTCGACTGGTAGGAAGTGAGCGGGAGGGGCTTAGGCTGCTGCTGGCTCCACCCCTCCTGTAGCCAGAACTCCGCCCACCTCTGCGACTGCGGTCAGCTGAGCGAGAACGAGATCGAGACCTGAGGGAAGACCAAGCAGAGTAACGATCTTGTGTCGTTATATGTATAAAACACACAAAAGCCATACATTCAGCCACTTTAAGCTTGTCTAGTCCCTGTAGAGACGTACTGCTAACAGAATAGGATGAAACATCAACCTGCTGGCACCATGTCTAATGCCAGGTGTGGACTAGAGGGGTACAAAGCCCCTCAGCATTGAGCTGTGCTCTCATTTATGATGGTGCTCCATCCAAATTCACAGGTAATGGTTTACCGTGTTCGTCTGCGTGATGTGTAGTGCCTCCCGCGGTCCCTGTCCCTGTCCCTGTCCGTGGAGCGAGAGCGGGGGTGTTCGTATCGTCTCCTGGAACTTCCTCCACCTCCACGCTGTCGCGATCTGGAGTCAGAGCGGCGACGTGAGCGCGAGCGAGAACGCGAGCGCCGGGCGTCTCTTTCCCTGCCCCCTCGACCACGCCGAACCCGCCGGGACCGGGAGGAGGAGCGGGAGGAGCGGCGCGAGGAGGAGCGCGAGGAGTAAGAGGAGCGGCTGGAGGAAGAACGTCTCCTGCTGGACAGAGACAAAAATGCCCAAAGCTGCTGTCATTATGGGCAGATCTGCTGAAAGAGCCCCAACACACACTCACTGCATGCCAAACTAAACGCTACAGGCCGGTATTCTGGGCATAGATTAAGCCTGGCCTTCAACAGCCATTTATAGCAACATGTAAAGGACCATTAATACTAATTCCGCAGGAAAATGCTGGAACATTCCTTTAAAGTCTGCAGGTGTCTGTGTAAGTAAACGAGTTCTGTAGTCCGGGAAGGTTTGCTCATTCCTGTTTTATTTATCTCAAACTACCAGTTCTGGCATTGGCGTCACCATCAAGTCAAATGTGCCAAGTAGTCAATCATAAATCTACCCCACAATAACCAAAAAGCAACAAAACTGCCCCCAAACCACTTTATAAATCACTTTAACACACATGAATGACAGGAGATAAAAAAAAACACCCAACGAAAAGCCAGGAGGGAAGCAGAAAGTGGAAGTTACCGACCGGGAGCCTCTGCTATGACCTGCAGGGTTGGAAGGGGCGTGGCTTGACTGTGTAGCAGGTGGGACTTGTGATGCTGTGGTGCCTTCGTCGTCACTGCCTCCAAAGCTGGTGATGAAGGTGATCTTATCGTTGCCTGGGGAACGTGACCGAGAGCGAGACTCTGAACTAGACTCAGACTGAGGTCTGACACAGGAACCGAGAGAGAGAGAGAAAAAACCATCATCATCATCATCATCATCACTGGAAATGTCTGATTTGATTACAATTCTTAAGGAAACCTCAGGATGCTTTGATGAAATAATGCTGGAACGATTTACTGCTAAACGTTTGTCTGATATTTACATTTAAAAACAGAAGACAGCTTTAATCTGAAATGAGCATCGAGCCTCTCTGAGCGTCACTATAATGCAGCACAAAGGATTCCAGCGTTTTTTTAGATGCAACTTTTGCCAGTGTGATTTGCAGACAACAGAATCTGAGCTCAGCACAGTGAAACACACACCAGTGAACACACTAGGCCGTGAGAATGTGGTGGGCAGCCCGATCCACGGTGTCGGGGTAGCAGTTTGGGGTTAGGTGCCTTGCTGAAGGGCCTGTCCATCTACAGACTGTGTCAGTGCTGGGCTAACACCACAAATTAGCTAAATAATAACAGTTATGTTTTATATACACACACATCAAAGAAAATGATATTTAGGGTGCTTTCACACGGAGGTTAGTGTGTTTGATACTTTGTATATATTTGGGCCGGTTAGGTTTGTTGTCACACTGTATTTTTACGAGCGCACCAAAGACTTTTACTTTGACACACCCACTTCCTGTCGTCATCACTTACATGGGGTGCATCTTCCTACACTTGACAGTGATTGGTTTGTAGAAGGACGTGTGTCTGACGTGCTTATATTCCGCTGCTGCAGTTTCTTTAGTTTATGTTGCTCCGTCATCTCCTTTCTCTCTCATCCTCTCAGAAAATAAGCTGCTCGTTTCAGCATTTTTGGCCTTTTTTAAGCTGACTTTTCACACGTTCATCATACGAAATTATATTAAGCATGTCGTCTCCTCCTCGCTCCATGTGCTACGGCTCCTTTTTGTGCTGTTCCGGTTATTTTACTTCTGTTATTGTTATTGAATGTTGTTAACATCTCCGTCAACTTCCTGTATTTGGTCCGAAAGTCCGAACTTTCTAGAAAAGTGTTTTTCACGAACCGGACCATGGTTCAGTAGATCCGGATCGAGACCACCTTTTTTTGTCAGACCAAATTTTGCTCCTTTGGTCTGGACTGTGGTTCGTGGCCCCTTTCACAGCTGCTATTTTGGTTCGGGCCAAAATGAAAAGTCCGAAAGTCCGGACCAAACAACGTGGGTGTGAAAGCACCCTTAATATTAGAGATTATACATGATCTATAGGAAGGGAAAACGTCTCTTCAAATGTTATTAAAACAGAGGCAGGCACAAGTTGTTACTGTTAATAATTTTCCAAAAGTCCTGCAGCTGACATTTGGTCAGTGGTTAGTAATACTTCTAAACGTTAGCTTGCCTGTCCTGGCCTTTCCTAATGTTGGCTGAGAACAAGCCAAGGAAAAGCTAACTGAGCTCGGACACCTTGGCAAAACTCATCTGTGAGCACATCTCTTGGGGTCCCCAAATCATGTTTTCACTCTTAATACAAAGCGAAATACACCACTACATCATTTTGCTCCAAATCTTCTTTACCTTCTATTCACATGATGACCAGGGGTGCCCAAATGTTTACATGTTTGATAAGTGCACAGTAAAACAGGCAGGTGACACTCACCGTTTGTAGGGGTCGTAGGTCGGACTGTCTCGTCTAGCGTAACTGGAATGAATGAACAAATGTGAGTAAAGCTCATCAATGCCTGCGAGTGCTTTAGCTTCTTTGATGTACGTGATTCTGCAGTGTTACCTGGGTGGGCTGATCTGTCTGCCTTTCATATATTTCTCCCTGAACTCTCTCCTCTGCCGACGGGAACGTCGGCCCTGATGTGCATGTGCACACACACACACACACACACACACACAGATAAGAATCTTGTCAACACACAATAGTCACATGCCAACCGCAAATATACATAAAACACCAGCAGGGCCTCAACAGTCACACCAGCAGAATAACTGGTCTAGTTCTCACCGAGTACATCGCCTTCTCGGCCTCTAGCGCTTTGGCATGCTTTATGGCCTCCACTTCCTCCTTGTCCTTTCTCAACATCCTGCCACAAAGATGTGTCGGTTACTTGGCCAGTCACACATGCTGTTGCATTTTTCCATCATATTTCAATCATCAATAGCACATCTTACAAGTGCAGAGACCAAACATACTGGTTTAGACAAATGTTCCTCTATGTAGAGTTAAGCATTTTCCTTCTAATGCATCTGATTAGTAAATAAGTCTTTTGTGCTCATGATTTCATTCAAAAAGGTCAACAATTGTTTTATATTGATTTCTATGTTTTATTTTAATGTTGATCAGTCTGACTTATAGCTCAGTAATATGATGGTCAGTAGTAGTGTTGGCACTGTGGGCAGCTGCTGAGTATCTCATAAAGCTGGTCAGCAGATGGAAGCATGAAGTGCTGTAAAATCTGCTGGGAGGTGTTGACTTTGGACCAACAGCAGCAGCTCAAACCATCACAGACTGCAGAACCTGCACACTGGACTTCAGACAGACTGGACTGTGTGTCTCAGACTCTAGGAGCTGATTTACTAATGAAATGATGACTCAGGTCCAGTTCTGGTTCTGCTGAGTCCAGGTAAGACACGTGTGATGATGTCTCTGGTTCAGGAGTGCTGATATTAGGAATGTGGCAGCTGTAGCTCTGAGAGATACACAGTGTTTATACAGTTTATAGTCATTTAGTCAAATATCAATCATTTTAATGAGCTGTAAGTCAAACTGATTAAAATGTCACTTTGTGTGTAATGAATATAAAACAACGTGACAATTATGAACACAAATTTACACAATATTACATTTTTTGATGCCTGACTATAGTTGAACTTAGTGCTGGGCGATAAAACGATATCGATTTTTTTCACTAAATTTTTCCCTCGATGACGATGATAAGCCGGGACAATAGAATTCAATAAGCATTAACGTTTGTTTCCATTTCACGTCTAAGCAGCTTGACGGTGAGTTCTGAAGTCTAATACTGCTGCTTGTTAGATGCTCCTCACCAGCGCCGCCAAAATGCACTGTTGTGTTTAAGACAAGCTGTGATTGGCCGGGTGAGAAACGTGAGGTCACTGTGTGCTTGTGTGTTTGTGTGAGAAGAAGAAGGAGGGGCTTGCTGTGTGCGTGTGTGTGTCAGCCCCAGTGCTAGCATTAGCCTGTTAGCTTGGCTCTCTAGCCTGTTGTTATTTTGGAGTGGCTGCGGCCGACAGTGGTCATTGTAAGTTTCAATAATAAAGCGACGACTGTAAACGTCTTTCTCGTCCATCCTTTCAACTCGTCCAGCTAAATAAACATTTTAATATTTTAAATAGTAACATTTCATGTATTTAGTCTGATGTTCCATTACCCCTATTGTGGTCAATTCCTTCTGCTCCGAATTGGGTTTTCCTAAGGTTGACACCAGACCTGCTGCTCACTTACATTGGACTAAAGCTCTAATGCTACTGCATTTTAAATTATGATACCTAATATGAATGGAATGATCACTATTATTAATATCATTTATGTTATATACTATAGCACAATGTCAGATTTATCTAAGGATGTAAATCTGTGTCAGTAGTTTGATCAGAGGAGGATGGATCCCCTTTGTGAGTCTGGTTCCTCCCAAGGTTTCTTCCTTCAGACTTGAGGGAGTTTTTCCTTGCCACTGTTGCCTTTGGCTTGCTCACATTGGGCTTAGATTCAGTTTGTTTGATATTAAATATGTAAAGCTGCTTTGTGACAACGCCCATTGTAAAAAGCGCTATATAAATACATTTTGATTGATTGTTTGATGTTTTTAGAAAGATGTTTAAAACTATGACTGTTTGAAAATTTAATATCGTGATAATTATCGAGATTGATCAATATAGACAAATGTATCGTGATAAACTTTTTGCCCATATCGCCCAGCTCTAGTTGAACTAGAGCAAAGAAATACTAAAGTTAAATGCAGTGACACTACTGCAGAAACGCTGGTTTGTACCCACCAGACAAAATCTCCTTCCGCCATGCCGTAAGGTGTGGCCATCTTGTTTACTTCCATCACCTGCTCCGGATTCAGTTCATCCACATCCACCTCAACATCTACAGAACATCACCAAAAACAGAATAGCCAAGTTTAGGTACAGATGTTAGGCTGCGGTGACCGTGAACAACACAAAACAGGACACACCGATATCAGGGATGACTTCATCCTCTTCAGACTCGCTGTTCTCAGAGTTGTCCTCGTCTCCTTTTTCTGACGGTGCGTCTGATTCAGTCACCGTGCTGTCCTCATATGTGTAGCCGATCTGAGCCTTCTTTTCAGCAAGCCTTAGACAGAGCAAGACCACATTTAACATCTGCAGCATGTAACAGGCTCTCATACCTACAGGAACTTACAGAAGAGCTTGGAACTTGACTTGTAAAAAGTGATGAATCTGATGAAACTACAAACAGGACAGAGACGTATAGTAGCTCCAAGGCACAGACAGTCAGAGTAGACCGAGGCTGCTATCAGCAGATTTCTGCTTCAAATACTAAACTCACATCCGATTTGTTTTTCTGTATTCTACAGTTTTACACCCAAACACTGTTTATTATTCATCCCTCAATGATCTAAAGAGCCGGTTTATACACTGCTGTTTTTAAATACCTGTTAGACAGCAAATCATGTTTAATGATTTACACAGTACCAGAAATGCTAACGTTTGAGCTTTGATTTAATGAAAACCTATTTTTTAACTGGCAACCAGATACAAAAGTCAGTGCTGAAATACAAACTACTGCTCCAAAGTGTGGGGGTCACCCATAAAATTAAACATTTCCTATGATGATACATACTTTTATTTCAGAAGAAAAGTCTACTATAGCTGTGTGGAGATTATTATAAAATCAATAACTGCTGCAGATACGCAACCTTCTATGGTAGAAGGGGAGAAGCTCAGTTGTGGTGTCTTCTGCA
>BRDA01011940.1:1052-34353 GCA_036984385.1 Crenuchus spilurus
TACCAAAAAGCTCTATTTTTGTCTCATCTGACCACATGACCTTCTCCCATGCCTCCTCTGGTCATTGGCAAACTTGAAATGGGCCTGGGCATGTGCTGGCATGAGCAGGGGGACTTTGAATGCCCGGCATAGTGTGTCACTATTGGTTCTCTTTGAGACTGTGGTCCCAACTCTCTTCAGGTCATTGATCAAGTCCTCCTGTATAGTTTGGGGCGGACTCCTGACCTTTCTCAGAATCATCCTTACCCCATGAAGTGAGATCTTGCATGGAGCCCCAGACAGTCATCTTGTGTTTCTTCGTTTCTAATAATTTTGCCAACAGTTGTTGCCTTCTCACCAAGCTGCTTGCCTATTGTCCTGTAGCCCATCTCAGCCTTGTGCAGGTCTAAAATTTTGTCCCTGTTGTCCTTAGAAAGCTCTTTGGAGTGTGATTGATTAAGAATGTGGACAGTTGCCTTTTATAAACATAACAAGTTCAAACAGCTGCAATTAATACAAGTAATTAGTGCAGAATAGGAGAGCTTCTTAAAGAAGAACTAACAGGTCTGTAAAAGCCAAAAATCTCGCTGGTTGTTTATTGACCAAATACTTATTTTCCACCATAATTTACAAATAAATTCTTTAAAAATCCTACAATATGATTTCCTGGATTTTTTTTTCTCATTTGTCTCTCATCAGTTATCTAGATGCTAATAAAAGTAAATAAATCATGTACTGGTAGTTCAACTGTGACAATGTGATTGCACACAACAGAACCTGACCCCCACATTTAACTCATCCGTGCAGTGAAACACACACACACACACACACACACACACACCTACACACACCTACACACACACACACACACACTAGTGAACACACTAGACTGTGAACAGAACATGTGCCTGAAGTGGTGGGCAGCCATATCCACAGTGCCCAGCAAACTGTTGGGGGTTAGGTGCCTTGCTCAAGTCATGACCCACGCGTTGATCGAACCGGCAACCTTCTGGTCACAAAACCACCCTAACCACCAGACCACGACTGCCCCCATGCAGTTATTGTGAGACATCCTGGCTTTAATGTATACAGCAACGTCAATAGCATCTGATTTTGTGCTATAACGTTTAGAGTGAGGCAAAGTAATGTTTGTTTATGTGAGCTTGAGCTGTTTCTGTTGTCAGTTTGAGGACACCTAGGAAGCAAGGTGACTGATCACCATTTTGGCCAGTTTAGGCTGTACTCTAATCAATACTCAGCTGTTTTTATGATTCTTACAGTCCTGTTATATGAAAAACAATGGCATAAACTGTAAACAAGCTGTTTGGATGCCAGCCCATTGTGATGTACAGTACCAGTCAAAAGACATACCTTCTCATTCAATTATTTTATTTTTGTATTTTTCTCCTACATTGTAAATTAATACTGAAGTCAGTCAGACTATGACGGAACACATAAGGAATCATGTAGTAAACTTTAAAGTGTTAAACAACCAAAATATGTTTTACATTTTAGATTCTTCAAAGTAGACACAGAACTGATGTCTCAAACACATTAAGAGGCAAGAAATGCAAGTCATGAACTCTTGACAAGACACAGCTGTTAACTGAAAGCCATTCCAGGTGACTACCTCATAAAGCTGACTGAGAAAATGCTAAGAAAGCTGCATCTAAGCAAGAGTTGCCTACTGTGAAGAATGTAAAATATAAAACATATTCTGGTTTTTAACACTGTTTTGTTTACTAAATAATTTCATATGTATTTCTTCATAGTTTGGATGACTTTAGTATTAATCAGACCATTTTTAAATAATGAAAAACCACTGAATGTCCAGAAACTTTTGACTGCTACTGTGATTTAATTATTTTTACTAGTTATTATTGTTTGGAACATGGTGAATTCCATCCATCCATACAATATCTTCCACTTAATCCTGATCAAGGTCACGGTGAGCCACCTACCCCTTCACCAGACACAGGGCAGGGCACGATACACCATCCCAGCCACAAGGCCACTACTCCGCACAAGGCGATTAAAACAGCTTTTATATACTTTTGTCATTATTTCCAATTATCATCATATTGTAATTTGTTTTGTAAGTTTTGTAACATACTATTCTGACCATGTCAGCCCGTCTTTTCTTTAAAGTTTGTTCAAAGGCCTGTAGTAGATGTTGAATGATTACGTGGCTGAACAGTGCTGGACATTGGGACAGCAGTAGTGTCCCCATATGCCATGCATATTTTAGAACATGTAATTATCCAGGGCGTCACTGCCCATAATCTTATATATTTAGTCAATGAAAATATGTCAACTTGCTTGTGTATATCCCAATGTTCAGGATGCAGAGGCACCAGAAATGAGTTCTGGACATTCCTCTGGGTTTCCTGTCTCCTTTCTCACGCTTCATTTTAAAACAGTTTTCTGATTTTTTTTATTTTTTCATTTTTTTTTTGGAGTTCAGGCTCAGTAACCACACATATGAGAGAAAACATCCCACATCCCACAGCACACTGATACTAACACAGTGCTATTGTACAACACTGTGGCAAAACCTTGTACCTCTGAAACTTTATAGGAGCTGGCTAAAAGTTCAGAATTGTAATATATAATCTTAAAAAATTTTCATATATAGTACCATGAGTAGTCACAAATATTTTTACACCTAAATCCTTCTTTGCATAGTGAAATGGTTCTTCAGTAAGATGAATAATCTGTTACATGTACACTTTTTAGGTAAAAAGTGATTCTGCTATTGATACAAACTGCTACAAATCTGCAAGCTTCACAAAGGTTCCCTGTAGAACCACATACAACAGATTGTCCATCACAGTATCTTAGAAGTTGTGTCAGTTTAGAACAAGATGTACTTTTTATTACTTTTTAGGGAATATCTTTTCTGTGTTATCTGATCACATACACACACTAGTGAGTAATTTAAATACACACAGTAAGGGATCAGTGAGCACACAAACATTCCCTTAGCAGTGGATAACCACCAGCTGTGGCACCCAGGGAGCAGTTGGGGGATAACTGTCATATTCAAGGGCATTTCAGGCATGTATAGTTAGGCACGGAAAGTGTCATTCATTCATACCACAACCCCGCATTTTCCTGCCAATTCAGCAGATCAAACTGGCAGCCAAAGCCCACTTCTCTAAACTTTAGATTAGATTTACCTTTTTGCCATTGTGATTGCACATAATATGACCTCCACGTTTAACCCATCCGTGCAGTCAAACACACACACTAGTGAAGAAAATATGCCTGCAGCAACCCTATGCATGGCACCCAGAGAGCAGTTGGGGGTTAGGTACCTTGCTCAAGGGCACATCCATCATGACCTGCCTGAGGATCACAAGACCAGATCCCTAACCACCAGACCATGGCTGTTGGTTCTTTGTCTCTTTAAGGTTTTATAAAATAATTTGCCATACTGAAGACCCATGTAGATGTGGACAATATTATCATCACTGTGAAAAATTACATCACAGTGGATTGTTTCTGAGCATGATGTTATTGTGGTGAATACAAGAGAAGAAAATACAGATCATGAACCTTTCACACAATGTAACATCCAGCTAGCATTCTTAACTGAAAAATAGAAAAAATGTCAAAACAAAATATTTTGTTCCCACAGTAACAATGACAAAGGCTGTCATTAGTAGATTAAGAAACATATTATGAAGAGAGCAGAATTCATCCTGTTTACACATAGCATTTAATAGCATTTATAAAAATATGACATCGTTTGCATTTTTTGTCTGCGCGAGCTTATCAAACCTCTGAAAAAATGATTGTCACCATATTGTCATGCCTCCCATTGCCTCTGTCATGTTTCCCAGTCCATTTCCCTTATATGGTAAAGTCTTCCGTTTTGAGTCTGTGCTTGTCCTGTCGCGCCCCCTCGTCAGTGTCACCAGCTGTTTTCCACCATGTCTCCTATTCACTGTGTTTAATTAAGACCCTTTATATTCCCAGTTTGCCTTTGTCTGTCACAGTCCATTTTGTGGCATTATGTGCTAGTAGTTTGTGGTCTTCATGTCGTTTTTCATGCTCGTATTCACGTGTTTTGTTTACTTCAGTTATTCGTGTTAGTTCATGTTTTGTTTTGTTTATTTAATGAATAAAATCATCGATCCTCTCTTCGTTTGTGTCCACCATCGCCTCATCCTGACAATATGCTTCAACCTTTATATAAAAATGTTTTATATACAAAAATATTTTAGAGTTGTTTTAGTTATTTTTAATGATATCTTTGGAGATATTTTACTATTTTGCATAATTTACTTCCTAAAAGTGACAGTTTTCCAGGAGGAAATGTGGACATGACCTAATTTTATCCATCAGGATGTGACTGGCTGGTTTGTGTAATGGTGAACAGGTCCAGTGTTCTCAACTGATGATAGGTCAGTGTGGTGGTGGAGGCAAGAAGTGATATTAATGGTTCATAAAATCATAATTTCACTTTTACTAATATTGGAAGCATTAGAACTTGGCACTTTGATGAAATGATTACAGAGAATCAAGAACTGTGTCTTTAAAATAGGACTGTCAGTGTTAATAGCGTGTTAATGTAATAAATGTTCAGTGTTTTTTTAATGCCATTAATGTAGTTTCAGTCTCAATTACTGTTCAAGTATTGTTGTTCAGAAAGGTTTTCAGACTCTAACAGAGTAAAAAGCTATTAGTTGTATTTATTCTTATGAAGACTGAATTAAGTCTTAACGTCTCAGTCTTAACAACTTTCAAAAATAGATTGTTTTGTACTGTAATTTTTAAATGAAAGAGGAATGGATTCATTAACCCTTTATAATATCCTCCCTAAGAAAGAAGAAATTTAATTATTATTTTTTGGGTGGGGTGGGGCTAGGGTGGATGTTTTATTCTGCTCAACCATTAAGATTACATTGAGATTATGCCATCTCTACCGATTGGTCACATTGTGTTAAGATGAATGCCTTCTTCAAGAAGATATGGTTAATTAAATGTGCTCTATCAAATGGTTGAGAATAATGTTAACTAATTAAAATTGTTGTTACTGTTAGTACAGATTTTACCAGTTTGATGTTTTTGGTGAATTGTTCAGTGTTAAAGAAGACAAGAATTGAAGAAAAATAATTTTATTGTATTATTTTATGTTCACTGTAGTATAGTATGTCCACTTCTGATACTGTGCACTGATTTTAGATTTAAAAAGTCTTTATTTCGATTTTTTTTTTTTTATTATTAATTATTATTATTATTTTATTATTATTTTTTACATTTTTAATTTATTTTCTTCAAACAAGCAAAAACACAATTAATCAGACAATTACCTACATAACATAATGTGATTAATCGTGGTTAAATATATTAATCATTTGATAGCACTACTTTTAAATGATAGAGCACCTCAATACATATTGACTTTAATTTGATTTTTAATTTAAAGGGCAGCTCAAAATTTTTAAATGGTATAAAAAATAAAAAAAATAAAAATGTATTAGAAAATATTTTTTAATTTGATATTACATAATGTATGATGACATCATTGCAGATGGGCTCTCTGAGTAGTTGCCCATATATATACCTAGGCCTGTTTGGACATTTAGGTTATGAGATTTAGGTCATGGAAGCTGGTTACAATAAATTACTTATAAAAAAATATTTATTTATGGAGCAAACATACTAAAACACAGGTGTGGCTAATAATAAACCTGTGTACATAGCAAGGTGGAAATTATCCAGTCAGATTTGAATATTGCTGTTTTCTTCCTGATGCCTGATGAGTACGTTTGCCTGGAGCTGACATTGCTTGGGATATGAGGCATTGCTGTTATATCTAATGAGGAAATCTTTATTTCATGCACATTTCCACAATACATTTCATTTTCCCTCACAGACATTTGACTATAAAACCATGAGCTATGGGAAATATCCACTATGAAATGTCCACCTTTGTTTTTGCAGTTTTTAGAAACTTTGGATATGATAAGTGTCCACAGAGCCAGCGGCTTCTTTCTCCATAGATCATGTGTCATAAAGCATTTCTTTGTTATTCTCTTTGACAGGCAGGGCATAGATAACATGGTTCACTGGATGATGATGCCAAACCATTTTCTGGGAGGAAACTGAACTAAAGTTATATTGTTTTTGACTTCTTGTGAAAGTGCACTCTTGCTCCGTTTTGCTGATTTTAGCACTTTTCTCCTCTTTGCTGGTTACAGCTGGACAAATTAAACTTCTCGTTATTTTTAGGCTGTATTTAAGTGAAGAGATGACAGAGTTTTCCACGTGAAAGCTGTAGAACACATTGGTGTATCAGCAGGGAAGTGGTTAGTGGCTCTAGCTCTGTTCCTCTGAGGTTGTAACCTCTCAGGTATTCTTGATTTGACTCTAAATGACCTTCAGAAAGTTTAGAGTGGACACATATTGAGAAAGAAAAGGTGGCATAACAATCATGGAAGTTCTGTTACAGAACCATCTATCCATTCCTCATTCCATCCATCCATTATCTCATCAGTTTAATCCTGATCAGTGTCGCGGCCAGGCTCCTACCCCATCACTGGGCGCATGGCATTACACTATCCTAACTAAACTAACACTGTGGTTTCATTACATGTTTTGCTGAAAAAGCTACTGTTAGTATTTGCATGGTAAATGAAAGAGTTTTTCAATAGCACAGTATCTCATTGTGTTTAAGACTGAAAACTTACTCTTAAGAAGAACCTTAGTAGTAGCAGTAGCAGTATAATTGTTTATATATATTATAATTACCACCCTACTAAATTATTGAGATATTTCACATATTTTAAGGATTTTACAAGAAAAGTGTGAGATGTCACAGAGGTTGTAAAATAAAATGTTAAATCACATAGAATACAAGTAACTATTGAGTGATTAAGTGAGTATTTTATGATATGTGGCTGGTTTATGGAGCAAAGGTGTACATTATGTATGCAGTCTTAATCCAACAGTATCTTTACCACAGTTTAATTTCTATAGAGTAAAGTACAGTCATATTACAGCACACAGTTTCCGAGCTAGAGGAGGTGTGTGTGTGTGTGTGTGTGTGTGTCGGGGGGGGGGGGGTTTCTTTCCAGTCTATGATCTGGAGACATTCCACTATCCCAGGAAAGAGGCATTAGCTGTGGGTGAAAATCCCTTTCAGAAAGCCTAGTAGTAGTATCACTATTTGGTTGCTCACTCAACCCAGGAATATAGCTCATTAATTCAGCTGTTTCTCTTGAGTGCCATGAATATTTCACCTTGCATGGTTACATTAATCTAAAATGTGTAATAACATCTGCACACTATTTTAAACTGCACTTAAGGTACAACAAGTTTCCAATTTGAATTTTCACAGCATTTCACCCTTCACTCTTTCATTGGAAAGGTTAATCACGTTTTCATGGCCATTGTGGGAAATATCATGATATAAACTACACTTAAGTGTTATTTTTGATGATGTGGAGTGTATTCGAGTGTTTATAACAGGTCATATTACTGAGGATATTAACAGTTAGTAGTACAGTGTGGTAAAATAATGTTTGACTAGGCTGCATGATTTGCTGATATTAGAATGATGTTATTGTGTCTGCTACTGTATATTAATCTTAATGAACTTAATTTGAATACTGACTTGTAAAAAGTTTTTGGAATTTACATTATTTGATTATTTGTGCTTCCAGAGGA
Source organism: Crenuchus spilurus (assembly GCA_036984385.1). Classification (NCBI taxonomy): domain Eukaryota; kingdom Metazoa; phylum Chordata; class Actinopteri; order Characiformes; family Crenuchidae; genus Crenuchus; species Crenuchus spilurus. The sequence continues at coordinate 8,709 of BRDA01011940.1, forward strand.
AACATGCCAAACCAACTTGTGACCAAAACCAGTACATGAAGGGCAAGAAATGCTGTTCCAAATGTAAACCAGGTAAGTAACTGTCAGTATTTAGTTACTTCATGTACACATTTTACTCATATCTGTCTCTCTTAAGCAAGAAAGTCTAAAGCTTAAATTAACTTAATTGAAAGGATGAAACTGCCTGACTGTGCTTTTAGAGGGTTAAAGGGGAAGTTTAAAAAGAGGAACTTACACAGTGCCATAGAGGCCAGTCAAAAACCTGTGTTGTCTCTTCTTCATATACATAGTTGAGAGTGTGAATAATCTAGAAACTGACATTTACTCTGCAAAGGTACAGTAACATCAAAAGTCTGGATACACCTTCTCATTCAATGTGTTTTTGAGTGTTTTGATCATTTTTATTGTAAATCAATACTGAAGTCATCCAGACTATGAAGGAGCACAAAAGGAATCATGTAGTAAACTTAAAAGTGTTAAACAAACCAAAATATGTTTTAGATAGTAGACACACAACTGTTGTCTCAAAGGCAAGAAATGCAAGTCAAATAAAGCTACTTTGAAGAATGTAAAATATAAAACATTCTGGTTTGTTTAACATTTGTTTGTTTACTAAATAATTACAGATGTATTTCTTAATAGTTTAGATGACTTTAGTATTGATCTACAATGAAGAACATTTTTAAATAATGAAAAACAACTGAATGTCCAGAAGATGTGTCCAAACTTATGACTGGTACTGTATACAAAAGTGTGAGCTTATCCCTTAAATGTACTGGTTGTCATTGATGCAGCTTTTATATTGAACACAAAGTGATCTAAACACTGATATGAAAGGGATACCCAGCAGGCATTCCTAAATTAAAGTGTAAATCAAAATATAATACAAATACAAATAAAACTAAGTAACAGCAAAAGTAATTTTCCAATACAAACAAGAGAGACCATCTAAAAAGAATAAATAAATAAATAAATAAATAAAATATCAATGTAATGCTAAAGTAAAGAAATATGTTATAAAACACTGACAGAAGAAGCCTGACGCATGTTTATTGGTAACGTGTTCCAGTTCTTTGATGCATAAAAACAGAAGCTGCCTCTCCACTCTTTTAAAGTTTCATGTGTGGATAATGGAGAAAGCAGCCCTAGATGATCTTAAAACACAATTTGGAACATAATCTAACAGGCACTCAGAAAGTGCTAAACCATTAAGAGGTTTATAAACTGTACATGGCTACAAAAATGGCTGCAATTTTTTTCTGATATAAAAGTACATGTCTTAGAAAATGTACTGGGTGAACTACATTCTTAGTATAATAACGGTAATGCAGAATGTAGTAATGTAGAATAATAATGACTATGTGTTGTTATAACACCAGCAAACACAAATATCAGTAATATTAACACTAATGAATCTCTTTCTCCGGATCACAGGAACATACCTGTTTGCAGACTGCACTGAGAACACTGAGAAAGTCACTAAGTGCCGACCATGTGGAAATAATGAGTTCCAGCCAAATTTCAACAATGAACGAACCTGTATTCCACAGAAGTACTGTGATGATGGTCAGTCATATGTTTTATCACTATCATAGATTAAATATGATTAAAGATTATATGCTGGATGAAGTTAACATAATTTACAGCATGTCATGTGTGAACAACTACTGAATTTACTCTACAGGTCATCAGTCTCCTAATAACAGAACTTACACCTCTCTCTCTCTCTCTCTCTTTCTCTCACACTCTTACTCTCTCTCTCTCACTCTCACTTTCACTCTCTCACTCTCACTTTCACTCTCTCACTCTCTCTCTCTCTCTCTCTCTCTCCCACTCTCTCACTCTCTCTCTCACTCTCTCTCTCTCTCTCTTTCTCTCACTCTCTTTCTCTCTCTCTCACTTTCACTCTCTCTCTCTCTCTCTCTCTCTCTCTCTCTCTCTCTCTCACTCTCTCACACACTCTCTCTCTCTCTCTCTCTCTCTCTCTCTCACTCTCTCACTCTCTCTCTCTCTCTCTCTCTCTCTCTCTCTCTCTCTCTCTCTCTCTCTCTCTCAGGGAAAGGATTCTATCGCCCCAGTCCTAGTAGCAGTACTAAGGAAGAGCCCTGTCTGTGTAAAGAGGGCTTTCAGTGTTCCCCCCTAAACTGTGAATTTTGCATCCCAATCCCAACATGCCGTGCAGGCCAAGGACTTGTGAATGGTAACACTCATAGTAGTTACTAAAGTCTTAGTAGTTATTGACTAATGGGTCTTAATGTTCTCATATCATGATTTTTTTGTGATTATGATATCACAACCATCATTTTTATTTGTCCATCTTTTCAACTTACAGCAGCACCTTTCAGCTTACATCATTTTTGCACCGCCCATTCAGTCCACAGCAGTTCAGTACCGCCCATTCAGTCTACAGTGGTTTAGTATCACCCATTAGCCTGTAGCTATTATCCTTTTCAGCCTACACTCCCACTTGTTCCGCCTTCAACAGATTGGCGATGCCCATTTCCATTGCAATGATGTGAAGTCTTGCAGTTATTTGTATTAGCCTGGACTACTTATTTAATTAAGTAAAACACCTCACAGCCAATCAGCACAAAAGCCATGTACCTGTATTTGCATTGAAGACACAGTAACAAAATACAGCATGTATAATTATAAGGGATGAAGAGAGAATGGTCATGTGAACATCAGTTCTGACTGTTTTTGGTAAATTAAATTACACAAATATCACGAGTGGGCTTAATAAAGACAGATATGTGTAAAATGTAGAATATTGGCCCTTTAAGACCAATAACTGAATAATAAGTTTGTAGTTTAAGGAACATTTAAACATTACCAAATGCTTATGTGTTTATAGACGAGCATCTAACCCTTTGACCTGCTGTTCATGATTTTAAATATAATTCCGTTTCATATGATGGCTCACATAGCCTTCAAAGGGAGTTGTATAACTTTTTTTTGACATCTTTCCACTGTGGTTCAGGCCAGCATAAAATCTAAGCCTTTAGGTCCTTTTCGTTCTCAGCACAGAAATATAAATATGACTATATATGACTCATAACTAAAAGCTCTGTAAAATTAGTGGCTTCCCTTGGTTTTGTGGCTGGGCGTAGTAGTCCCGGACAGGAAAGAAGATTATAACATAGTATGTAGATATATTCTTTAACCTCTGCTCTATTTTCAGCGTCTTGACATATGCATACTGTAGTTAAGGCTTAGTGGAGCATCAAAGTGATCCAAATGTACTGTTTTATGAAAATTATATGTATTATGATATCAGTTTTCTTATGACAAGGGGCATGTCCAAGATAAAAACATGTGAAACATCACATTAACTTCTTTTTTGTGATCTATTCTCTTTTCTGCTGTTTTTTTTTTCAAGACTCTGGCACACAGTTGTGTAAAGAATGTGCTTATGGATATTTCTCACACTCAGACTTGGCAGAACCCTGCAAGAAATGGACAGAGTAAGTGTCACTATCTGAATAGGCTGCACAATAAATTGACATGTAGAAGACCACACTATACAAACGAACTCTCTAACCAATCACAGTAGTTTACTGTGTGCTGTGAGAATCTAGTCAAGTTACATTTCCTGATTAGATACTTTGGGAATTGGGATACTTTGTGCAGTCATGTAAAGTATGTGCACCTCTGGCTTCATTATATGCGTACGATTCTAAGTGAATCACATTCTGTACAGAGAGTGGACTTAAAGAAATATATAAAATAAAGTTATATACAGGGGTTGGACAATGAAACTGAAACACCTGGTTTTAGACAACAATAATTTATTAGTAGGTGTTGGGCCTCCTTTTGTGGCCAATACAGCATCAATTCATCTTGGGAATGACATATACAAGTCCTGCACAGTGGTCAGAGGGATTTTAAGCCATTCTTCTTGCAGGATAGTGGTCAGGTCACTACGTGATGCTGGTGGAGGAAAACATTTCCTGACTTGCTCCTCCAAAACACTCCAAAGTGGCTCAATAATATTTAGACACAAAGACTTGCTGTCTTGGTCACAGATGCGCCAGCAAGATGTGCAGCAGCAATTTGTCCTCTTTTGAACTCTGGTATGTCACCATAATGTTGTGTGCATTGTAATATACTATATAACTGTGCTCTTACCTGCTAACTGAACCTTCACACTCTGCTCTTACTGGTGCAATGTGACATTAATGAAGAATGGCCACCAGACTGGTCCAATTTAGCCATGAAACCTCCCACACTAAAATGACAGCTGTTTCAGTTTCATTGTCTAACCCCTGTATATAATGCATCAATAAATAGAAACTGTGCATTAAAATTAGTTAAAAAAAATGTCATACTTAGCTTTGTTCTCTGCAGAGCTGTTAACGTAACTTTATGTAGCAGACCAGATGTGTCCAAACCTTTGCATACAACTCTGTTCATGTAACCATACAAAAGTGATGATGCTTTGGCTACACATTCAGAATCTTTGCATTTGTCTCTATTAACTCAACTGAATATGCTCCAGAGGAGTTGGGGTATGTGTTTATGTCCATGTTGTTCAGTATAAAGGTCAGTATGTGGTACTGGAGCTTTCTGTGTGCTACAATGTTTTGTATTACTGTTCAGAAGAAGCTTGATGCTGCCTTTGTTGTTGGATACACTGCTGTAGTTTCTGACTGTGCATGTGCACACATTCAGAACACACCACTGAAATGTTTAATATTATACTGTTACATCAGAGTAACAGTAAGAATAGTAATATTTTTGTTTGATACAAATGATTTGGCTTTTTTCACTTTAAGTCAGACAAAATCCAATTCTGCCTTTTAGTCCAGTTCTCTTTTAATCATGCAGTATCTCTGTGCTGTTCAAACAATGCTGACATTAAACATAAATCATCTCCACATAACTGATGTTTTCTGGTTCCTGTGTTTTAATATATCAGTAATAAGCTCTTACTGATCTGAAAAGAGAATAAATGAGTGTATTCAGTAATAAAGATGATCTTGTTCATCTTTCATACAGTGATAGATTATAGAATGGTCCAATTCTACACACTCATCTGTTTCACTATGACCAACGATGTGAATATATGAATGTCCACATGCGTTAAAGATTTAAATCTGAATGCATCACCTTAGGGATGCTTGGTTCTTTAGGGTTGAAGTAGCAAAGTAGATTAAAAGGCAGAAATAACTGCCTTTTTAAAAGTTAACCATATCACACTAAAGGTTCACTAACGTTAATATATTGCACAGGATATCACAATCACTGTGTGATATTTTCTCCATATCATGCAGCCCTGACAATAACCGAGAGCCACAAAATGTTGTTTCGCACACAGTTTGCTTTCTTAGGACTCAATTTGCACAATCACAGGAACTCATTCTCACGAGTGTTGTTTGTCTGGCATTGCTCTCAGGTCACAGGCACACACAATCGCTTTAAAAGCTTCCACAGTCTTACCGCACTGTGGTATTATGACTAATTTCTCCACCACTTCCCCTGGAAAGAGCCTATTTTCCTTAGTTGGCCATATTTGTGGTGAACCTTTTTTTGCGGAGAAGTTTGAGACTGATCAAAACAGAAGTGAGAGGAGAGCTGAAGTGTCCTATACTGATAGACTTGTTTCTTTTTCAGCTGCAAAGACATTGGCAAGACTGAGGAAAAGCCCGGCAGCATTAAAACAGATGTGGTGTGTGGACCGCCCTTTGGTATGCCATTAAATATGTTTATGCTGTACCAATGTTACTGACATTGTACTAGTACAATGCTCTATTGAGAAATGTGTTGAGATCTAAAGTATTTTGACTTTAGTGATGTTTCGCAAGGTAGAATTTGTTGTAATGTCAGTGTATATGGCAAATACAATGTGACAAAAATTCTGCTTAAAAAGTAGGCAGCCTCTTTCATTCAAAATGTTAAAGGGTACACCCAGATGTACTTTCCCCTTGCCTCACCAGGCAATCATGTTTTGAGTCCAAATTTTGCTTTAGAACTGGACTTTCAAGGCTAACGTTGTTAACCCTAAAACTTAATAGTTACGTAAATAATTTAGTATTATTTAGTAGAGCACATTTGAGTCAATATATCTTCTTGAAGAAGGTATTGAACTTAACACAATGTGATTGTGACATCTCTACCAATTGGTAGATGTCAACTAGATGTCACTAGACATGCAACATTGTCTTGTCTGAATGCAAACCAGCAGCTTCATAGCCAAACCACATGAAATAAACTGGATCAAATGCTGAAAACCCTTAGTGCTGTTGCACCCCCACACAGATGAGTGTGGGTAACAAAATGATCATGTTATTGTACAGTTATGTTCTGATTTTACGATAAAGTACATCTCACTGTATGTTTAAAGTGTTTCAGTTTTAAACATGAGTTTATGTTCATTTTTATAACTCATGGTAACTCTGGATGAGTTTTGAGAGAGGTTTTGTTGATGAATTTTGACAGAAATGACAAGGCTATTTAGGTGACTATTGAGTTCTAGTGTTAGCATCATTCAGTTTTAAACTAAATAAGCTGGTTGGTGGTGATGTAAGTGGAAAATGATCTGATGTTAGTGTGCTGCAGTCAACAGCTTACAACAGTGACCTTTCTGTTCAGCATCTCAATCAGATCTTTATCCCAAAAAACATAATTAAGAAACATCACAGCTGATATGACTGGACACTGTGACCTTTCACTTACATGCAAAATAAAAAGATAAGAATGAGAATGCATTTTTGAATGGAAGGTGTATTTTCAATGACTTTGAGACAGTGATAACTGTCTATTATGTGTTAAACATTGTTAATTTCATTCTTTAGAGCCCTCCACCTCCTGGGCCGTGGTGGCAGTCCCCTGTATGATAATTGTCATATTCGTTGTCATTGTTTCCTGCTATAAGGACAAACTGAACCTCCTCTCGGGTAAATTTGGCTTTAAGATATTGATTTTATGCTGTTGTAGATATTTTTCTTCTGTGCCACTCATGATTTTTCTCTGTTTTTGGCAGTAAATCTACGAGCCTGCATTCAGAACATAAAACGAAGCCGAATTCAACAAGTAAGCCAAACAGCCACTTCTACTAACCTACTATTTCTCCCAAATGTGGTCAGTCAGGACGTCAGGTGTCTGAAGCTACATTAGAGTTTCATGGCTAATGTAGTGAACAAGTAATGGGTTTATACTCACCTGTTAGCATTATCAAGATAGCAAGGTATCTAACCTCCTTTTCTTTTTTTTTTTCGCTCCTGTTCTAGGAGACACTGACACCTCCATACCACAGCAATGGCTTACAGAGCTGCTCTCCATATGAGTTCACCTCACACCTCATCCAGCAAGATGACAACCCTCCATACCTGAGCATGTGTTCTAAAACTAAGCTAAATAGTAACAGTGCATTAGGCCTAAACCAAGACATGGAAGCTCACACTGTTGAGCCGGTTCGGGACAGGGCGGATGGGTCATCAGGCAGTTCTAGTGAAGTCTCTGAGGGTGGCCCTGCTTCTCCACTTTCTGGAAGCTCCTGTAGCTGTTTACCCTCAATGAAGGAGCCAATAGAAGTGGGAGAAAATGAGGACTGTAGTCAGCTGGTGGCCACAGGCCTGGCCGGTTGCTGTTCTTGTGGTTTGGGGGAGACGCTGAAAGTCAAAGATTCGAGTGATGTTGATGCCACAATCCTCAAGGAGCCTCCAATGTGTGGGAACTGCTACACAGACAATTTACCAGTCTGCCTGCAAGGTTCTCAGGAGCTTTATCTGGACTACAGCAGCCCAGTGGGTAAAGAGACCATGTCTGAGGTCAGGGGTTTCCAAAGTGATGGCAGCCTGTATAAGCAGAATGAGCCATGCTGCTGCAGTATAGAGTCCACCGTACCACCCAAATCAGGGTTTAGTGACAGCAACAATGGAGTCCTTTCACTTATCTCTGACAACAACATGTCTGACCCTGAAGCAGACCTGGAGGTCCAGAGCCAGTACTCCGACGCTGCTCTTGCCTGTGGTAAGCAGACTCACTCTTTAACCCTCTGGAGTCGGTGCTCCCACCAGCCTCAAATCAATGAAATTCCACAAAAACTTACAAAACTCTGAGATTTTATCCTAAAAACAAAACAAAACATACCCTATAATAAGAGTCTACTTTTCAAATATATAAAATCAAAATATATTTTTAGATATTTGTGAGAGGAGCTTAGAAATGTAGAAACATGTTTTTCAAGGCAAGTCAGACAGATACACATATTTTCCCGCCAAATAATGCGATCAGTCATTCACATAATAACTACAGTAATTGGAGACATTCCATTGGTGGGTTACACCTATCTCTTAAATATTAAATCTAGGAACCACTGAATGAAACACTGTAGATAATAAAGTGATAATAAAAAATAATAAAAGATAATAAAACCACATACAATTTCTAAAAACTGTAAAGACCAGTGTGTAGCCAACACCTCTGTTTATTCAGTTCTGAGCTCAAAAGTCTAGAGTGTGTTTTTTCACAATATATCAGCACATCTGAAAATAGGTTTTTGGAAAGTCTAAGTTTAGAGCAGATTTAATCAAAATATAGATTTATGACACTCTTACTGTTATTGCTGAGTTTGTGCTTGAACAAAAGCCTGTGTAAGAGTTTGTAAAAAAATGTGTGTAATTTGTAAAAAAAAATAAAAAAAAGTCAAGACATGTCAGTCATCAGAGTGTCTGAAATACCCTCAGACTCCAGATTGTTAATAACATCACAAACTTTGGATTACATTCACTTTAATCTGCTAAAGTTACAATGACATTATTGATTTTGTAAGTGATATTAACACATCTTCTACATGCACTCAATGTTTATTCACCAAATTTAAAATATTGGGGAAAATGTTTTTTTTTCCTCCTAATATTTCCAAATCCAGCTAATTTTATAAGAAAAAATTTATAGAAAAATGTCAAATGTGACTCTCTGTAGAAGATGTTAACTTATTTTCTTATAAAAAATCTGTAAAGATTAATTTAAGTCAAACAACAGTAGCTGATATCTGAATTAAAGATTGTTATATCATTGAATCTAGCTTTTGAATAATGGTTTCTTTAAGTCCTCAGAATTGACATGATGTTTTTTAATGGAGTTATAAAACAGCTGAAGTTTAGGAGGAGGACCATAGATCCTCCTGACAATCCTCCTACTTTCCAATTTCTCACCCTATAAAATCCCTACTGCCTACAGAACCCTTCTGCTTCTGTGGCAAAAATGTTCACACCCACCACCAGCCATTCTCCTCCATACTTCAGTCTCATTCTCATCCATCTTCTTCTTTATAGGGAGCTTATCTCTATAGCTCATAGCAGAAGACTCCCAAAACACAATCCTGGATCTTATATTAGATTTATGATGATGTGTTAAATATGTACAAACTTGAACTGTACAGTTAATATGTAAAGCTTCCACTAATAAACACAAAACATTTAACATCCATACAGGTAGGTAGTATATACAAGTAGTACAGCTACAAATTGTGTTTCTTCTCTTTTTTGTGCTAATTTATAGACAGTTCAGTGCTAAAATTGGTACTTCCTCTGTTTGTATATTTTTAGTACATCTATACAAAGAATCCCATCAACACATGTCTATACAGTCAGAAGCAGTCAGTCAACAATGCAAACTCCTGTTCTAAAGTTCACTAAAATCAAACTTATAGCAAAGTTTCAGAATTGATTCCAGACTCCTGATTATGGTTGTTTATGTTGATATTAATGTTATTCTGCTCATTACAATTTCCTGGCAAAATACCAAGTGCCTTTACAGCACTGTAGTGGTACAAAAGTCTAATTTTTTTATTTACATATACCTGTATAAGCACAGTGTGATCTTTTCAAATTAGATTTAAGAGGCAATTTGGGAAGAGATCAGAACTGTATCAGATCAATATATACAGTACAAGTTAAACGTTTGAACACACGTCCTCATACAGTGGTTTTATTATTTTTTAAGTAATCCAGACTATGAAGGAACACATAAGGAATCATGTAGTTTAACTGTTAAAATATGTTTTAGATTTTAGATTCTTCAAAGTAGACCCACAACTGATGTCTCAAACACATTAAGAGGCAAGAAATGTAAGTAATGAACTCTTGACAAGACACAGCTGTTAACTGAAAGTCATTCCAGGTGACTACCTCATAAAGCTGACTGAGAAAATGCCAAGAAAGCTGCCATCTAATCAAGAGGTGCATACTTTGAAGAATGTAAAATATAAACATATTCTGGTTTGTTTAACACTGTTTTGTTTACTAAATAATTACAGATGTATTTCTTCATAGTTTGTATGACTTTAGTATTAATCTACAATACAGACCATTTTTAAATAATGAAAAAACACTGAATGTCTAGACGGTGTGTCCAAACTTCTGACTGGTATATGTGCATATCACCGTGGTCATCATCATGCAGCATGGGTAGTCTGATGATAAAATGTGTGCATTTCAGTGCTCACAGTAGTGCTAGGTGATATTAGTTCAAATAAATATCACGATTAATTGAATATTTTACCTCGATTACAATGAATGATTATTTTGTTCTTTTTGTTTGGTGTCATCTTCACTAAAGCTAAAATGTGTCCAAATGACAGCATTTCTCTTGTTGGTTCTGTGTTTGAGTTCTCCTCCATGTTTCTTCTTTGTCACAAACTGGACGGGTCAGAGTCACATGACTACAAATGCTGTAGTATATTTTTTAAGGGACAGAACATAAACACACACAGTAGGGAAAATGTGGACCATGTTTTAACAAGTTAATAGGATTTTTTAAATAATTGAAATAATCAACATGGGCAAAATTGCATTGGTTAGATGTTCTGAATGTCAGTTTCAGTTAATTTTCAATCAATCGCCCATCCCTGGTTCACACTCTTGACAGATGTTGGTCATGTAAACATGACCATTAAGGATGAAAGTTAGATTTGAGGAAATCCAAGCTGAGCAATGATGCTTCTTATCTGAATTACTGCCTCGGTTTGAGCAGCAGTTTCAGGCACTGTGCACACCATGAGCATCTGACGTGTTACATGTCTAGTGACTACAGCTCCAGCAATTCGCCACTTGTACCTGGAGGCAACAGTGAGATTCCATGCATGGTGTTTATCCCAAGTTCCTCAGCATTTTAAAATAGCCTCATTTAATATTGAATCAAGATGTTGTGTAGTTCAGCTTATTGGCCAGTGCTACTCAGCGGGGGCAGTTTCTCCCATCTCTGGGGTTTGATCATGCAGCAGATGGCCAAACTAATGAGATGATAAACAGCCATTTCCCACAGCATTTACTGATACCGTCTGTATGTTGTTATAGCCCATATGCAGCGAGTGCTGTCTAGGGTTCATGACCTTTTGACTTTCTGGTGTTTTTAGGTGGGAGGAATGCCAAAAAATTCCAGACGACGCTTACTGTAAATGAAACAAGACTGCATAGCCTGTCATTTCAGGACAATTCTCATTTATATGTGTGCCGTAGTGTTTATGTGAAGAGGTAAATTTAGTGATCATCAAAAAGCACTCAAACACCCCTCTAATTCATATTCCAGTAAACAGTGCTTTTAAAAACATGGCTAACCAGTGTGGACAGTGGGTGTCTGGCGTGTCATAAATCACGGTTTAATGACTAAAAGATGTGTGAAATGTGATTCACTGCCAGTCTGGCTCTTTGGCCTTATGCTGGGAATATGGACTAAACAGTTCCCCTCAAATAGAAACTGCTAAAATGTCTGATGAAATGTTTGGCGGAAGGAAATAGCTCTTTTTTTAACTGGATGAACCTTAAATACTGCATTTTTTTTGCCAACCATGAGCTTTGTCAGCAGTATCACACCCAAATCTGAAGTGCAGTCGCAAGGTTATGGAGAATTTGGGATAACTTGCGTTCAGTTTAAAATATGCATCTACATGTTCTTACTTCTTACTTCTTACTTCTTAGTTCTTACTTCCTTCACTGAAGTGCATGGTCTTGTCTTGTCTTTGCAAATATGATCCTGTGGTAGGTGTTGGTATATATGTCAATGTGTAAACTTTACAGTGCGTGTTTAGTTGTGATTTCACTCCAGAAAAAGACAGTTTTCACAAAATCAATGAATTATTTTATTTTCCATTCCTGTAACCTTTTTTGGACAGATGCATTAGACTGCATTTTTGTCAGTGTGACTGCATACAATGGAATTTGTTCTCTGCATTTAACTCATCCATGCAGTGAAACACACATTGGTGAACACACCAGGCTGTGAGAACATGTGCCTGAGGCGGTGGGCAGCCAAATCCACAGCACCTGGGGAGCAGTTGGGGGTTTAGTGCCTTGCTCAAGGGGCGCAGAGTAGCTCAGCAGACTAAGACGCTGACACTATGATCAGATGATCGCGAGTTTGAATCCCGGTCATGCTGTTTGCCATCAACAGCCGGGGCCCAAAAGAGCACAAATTGGCAGTGCTCTCTCTGGGTGGGTAGATCATGCTCTCTCTCCCTATCACTCTCACATTGCAATGTTCACTGGCTCAGGCATCTACTGATTGGTCCATTTGATTGCGTTGGCTCCCCAGTGACGGTGTATTAGCAGTAGTTAGAAAAGAGGCGGTGGCTGTATAACACGCATCGGAGGAGGCTTGTGCTTGTCTTCACTTTCCTCAAGTTAGGGACATTGCAAAAGTGATGGGGAAAGTCCTAACGGACAGGATGGGCTAATTGGCTACTACTACATTGGGAAGGGGATAAAAATGGGCAAAAACTTTAAAAGAAAAAACTAAAATTATATAAAAAAAGACAAGACCAGATACCTAATCACCATTGTGATTTGTCTTATACAACATGGATATTTATACATTGATTGCCCCATTTTGCTGTCATAACTGATAGCAGACTTACATTTTGGAACATTGCTGTGAGAATCTGATTGCATTCAGGTTGCAGCTTATTCCCCATGCATTGGATAGAGAGCTCTTTAATATCAGAGAATGCAGCTCCACTGCTTCATGGCCCAACATTGTTGAGCTTTATATCCCGCTAGTGGTGGACATGGTGACCTTAGGCTGCTTACCAGCTCTGGAGAGTTGTATTCTGTTGGTCACAACTTTTTTTATGGAGATTACAGGACATTATACAAGCTGTGTCAGTAAAAGGTGACATTAATGTAGCTGGGCTCAGTAATTTGTAGGGCTGTCTGTGCAGTATTTCTAAAAGTGTGTTGTCTTGTCTTGGCAGGTCAGGTGACAGGAAACAACAACACCACCTTCATCTCCACTGGTCAGGTGATGAATTTCACTGGTGATGTCATCATGGTGTACGTTAATCAGACGTCTCTGGGCAGTGGTGGAGGTGAAGAGCCCTACGCTAGTCCAGTTCAAGAAGAATCCAGCGAAATCCTAAACACACCCAAATCCAATGCTCAAAGTCCACAACACGATTTCCCCGTACAGGAAATGACAAACCGACGACTTCAGGAGAATCTCTCCGTCTGAGCTGGATTCACCTATTTTATTATTCTCATCTCTTTTTTAGGGCTGGGTGTCATTAAAAAGAAGATACCAGTTTTTGAATGATGTTTTTTTTTTATTCCTTTTTTTTTGGTGATTACAAATGTGGGTGTGGCTAAACTTGTGAGCAATGTGTAGCCAATGAGCAGTCTGGCTTTTAAAGCATGCTTATTGACTGGAGGAGGCTATGACTACTAATGTGCTGAAATCAGAATCAGAATCAGAATCTTTATTCGCCAAGTACCAGGGGTACAAGGAATTTATCTTGGTGCAGGTGTCAACATTTAACATTTAAATAGAATGAGAAGAATACATCTAGACTATATAAACACAAAATACAAGGAACATTAAATAAAAAGTTCAAGCAGAGTCCAATAAGTTATGTGCAATGTAGGTGGTACAATTGAGTGGCAATACAAAATGACCAAAAGTGTAGTTTAAGTATGTTAAGATGAATGTTAAAGTGCACTGTGTACTAACTGCAGTGTCTCTTTGGAGGACAGTAGTTATACAGTTATACAGCTTATGTGATATAATTAATATGATATGATATGATATAGTAAAGTGCAGGTGCAGCAGTTTCAAAGTAGGCTCTCACTTTTGGTTTCCGTGAAGATGGTAACCGCTGGCAGAGTGAGTGACCGGGGTGTGAGGGGTCAGCCACGATCTGTGTCACCCTCTTCTTCATTCTAGAGGGAGGGGAGGGGGAGGATGATGTACTGGATGGCAGAATTTTATTCTGATTCAGAACAAGTAGTACTGGAATAATTTAGTTTGCACCATAAAAGGTATTGATTTCAGATACCCAGCCTATCTCTTTTTATTGATTTATTGATCAGTTTACTACAGTGGTCACCAGCCCAGCTTCTGGACATCTATTTTATTACAAGCTTTAGTTACAGTCGGGGGTTAAATCCAGATTTAAAAGCAGGGAGCTGTATTAATTTCATGATGCCATCAGTGCCATTCAGTTTATGTTCTCAGCATCCCATATCAGATTTCAAGGGAAAGGTTAGACCAAGCCAAGCCACCAGAGGGAGGCAGGAGGCACCTCCCTCATAATTAAGAGGCAATCAGCACCAACTGTGTCTCTCTCACTTGAGGAGAGCAATTTCACAGAATGGTGCTCAGATCTAGTAGCAAACTGGCTGGTAATTTTATACCTCTCTACTCTTGCCTTTCTTGAGCTTCTCCTGGTGTGCCCTGAACACTTTCTTAGTCTTACAAGCCTTTCTATAGCTTCCTCTTGATTATCATTAGTATCTCAGGCTTTCTCCCACTTGGAGGGACTATCTCAATATTTTCTTTCTCTTTTCCTTCTCAGCCCATTTTATGGTGGAGCTCAGGTTAAGTGTTGGTTTATTAACCTGAGCATGATGAGTCAAAACCCAACTGCTGGTGACTGACTTCATTTTAGATTTGAGATTTTTTTTGGGAGTTTTTCACTTTTGTCCTTGTTCTTTCTCTTTCTCTAATGAAGTGTATTAAACATTTCTTTTCAAGCTCTCTTTCCTCTCAGTCTTACTCCAGTCTTTGTTGGTGTCTCCTTCAGTCATTACATATCTCCCAATTCATGGAGATCAAAAGTGGTTTGTAATGAAAAGTAGACAACAATTGATTTACAAGTATATGTTTTAATGGAAGTCAGGGAATCAACACCAACAATGGAGAAGGTTTTGTCCTGTTAGTGTAGGGAAGGAGATCCCGGAGAGCCACAACCCTACATAGAGCCAACCTTAATTTAACACAACTGATTGTGCCAATCTAATATACAAATACATTCACATGAAACACAGCTACTCTATCAACAGGTTTGATTTATCTACCTCAGTGGTTATATCTGACACACATGCTCCAAATTAAGTGTTTTCCAAAAAGCCCTTTTAAAAAGAGGTTCAGGTTAGAGGTGAAGGTAAATGTCCAGGATAGGGTTGATGATCACTAGTTTACTGATTGTTTTTTAATAGCATCCAGAGTGCTATTTTATGAAAATGCTGTGCATTTGTTAAACATAATATTTCTTTCTAATTTTGTAATCAGAAAATCTAACAGTACAGATTTTGATTTATGTCTTACGTTTGTGTCGGCCTGAAAGGTCTCATTTTCAGACAATCTCTATGTTGTCAAGCCAAATAAAAAGAGCAGCTTAGTGGGACATGAAGTCAAAGCTACTGTCAAGCAATTTTGGCCAAATAAAATCAGAACCCATCCAGAAAAAGCATAACATGTGGCCGTAGAAATAAGAGTGCTGTGCTTCTGTCCCAAAGCCTGTAGTCCCTTTTGTTCCTTTTTCTTGGTCTTTTTTAAGATGATCTCGTGCATCTTGCTGAAATACTGCTTTATGGACCATAACTGTATCTACCAGCTAAAGAGTCTGTAAATGCGGAGCAGAGTAGAAAAGCTGTTTTCCTTTTGATTTGTCTGAAAAGTTTGTTTTGTGTGTTTTTTGGGGAAATGTTCTAATATTTGTTCATTTTGTTGTTTATGGTGGCATTATTAGCCACTAACATGACCATTCAGTCTAACTGAAATAAAAGGAGTGTAGCCATTCATTTTACGTGTGTGTATAAATATATATTTGATTAAAAATCATTGTTTGATAAAGAAATGAGCTGAGCTGCAACTGTCTATTACTGGAAATAAAGGTCATTTGTATGAAGAGTGGTTCTGTTTCGTGAGTGTGAGACTTAAGGGTGTTTTTTCCTCTTTTAGGATGAGCTGTTTACAGTGACTGCTTTGCTAATTGAACATAAAGAAAAAACCTCAAATTCTTCCGTGTGTAAGTGTTGACGTTAAACCTGCAATTAGAGTGGTGAATGGCTACCAGCTGTCAGAAGGTCAATGAGAAATGTGGGCTGTAGCTATTGTTGTTGGGCCACAAGAAAAGATTTCAGCCTGATTACAGAGACACAATTAACATGCTATTTTTTTCCACAGGGGACTCAGAAATGTGCTGCTTTTTCTGCCAAAACAAGAATTTATGACCACAGCACTCAAAGCCAATTCTGAGATATAATATAGAGACTGTCTGCCCTCAAGTGGTCAAAAAAGTTGAAGCACTGTGTGCTTCAGAAAGAGATGTTTCTCCATCCAAAAAAAACTTCAAATAAAGAAGTCACATACACAAACATGTTTTAATTGTTAAACATTATGGCTTTGTAAAAACCACAGTAAATTATTTCAGTCATTGGCATATTTCTCTTTAAACAAGTAGAAGGAAAAATAATGGAATCATGCAATGTTGAGGAGCAAATTCTTGAATCATCAAAACAAAAATCACAATATTTTGTTAATTGTGTGATTTCGTTTAAGCAGTAATACACAAAAAAGGAATGCTGTAACATGAGATATTGGTACTGCTGTGCTGCGGTCACAGCCTTGTGCCAAAGATCAGTAAGCCAGTGCCAATATCTAACGTTATACACAGTAAATCCACCAGTGTTAAATCAACACTATTAGAGTTAAATTAACACTGAGGGTGTCAAAATGTAACACTCTCAGTGTTAATTTAACTCTAAGAGTGTTGATTTAACACTGGCAGATTTACTGTGTAGCACCACCCTCAAGTGTATTATTATGATTATACCACAGTTCTGTTATCACTGTATATTGTTTGATTTTAAGATAAAGGGCCAGAAAAAACTGTTAACATTCTGTGAGGTAAAGTAGTTCATCTATCAGACACTCCTCTGCATTATCATCAGATTGTGAGCATCAGTCATAATAGATGAGGAACATCATTTCTCAATAACTGTTTATTACACAGACAATAAACACATATACTGATGTTAAAGATATTGTTTGCTGGTGTAGTCTTTCATTAAACAGCTTATCAGAGGTTCTGTTAAATTCAGCTCTTAACCAATGCTGGGGTTGTGAATGTGGCGGAGTAATACTTAAAGAGCTTCAGTTAGATCATCATTATCGTGCAATATCAGCACTCCTAGAACCTCTCTCGGCCAATCAGATTAAAGGGTTGGAACTAACTGTGAAATATTTTTGAGAAACAATATTCTATATCAAGCTGATTCCAACTTTCTCAAATAGAGGTTGACAAATCAGCTTTGGAGGCCTTGTCACTGACCATTAAAAGTATCCATAAAGCTTCAATCAGCTTGAGATTGGAAGGTATTTCACAAAGCAAATTTTCCATTGGACAAAAGCAGCAGGACGTTCCTATTGGATAATCCTCAAAGTTGGTCTTAAGCTGTCTGGTTAACTTAGAAATCCTATTTTATGGAAAGTCCACCTGTTTGCTGAGCATATGTAGTTGATATGTCCTTTATAATGGAAATCTTGAATGCTTGTGCTGATACATTATTATTCCTTACAACTGACTTAATTATTGACATATACCTGCATATTTACTGTTGAGGTAATGATTGATCTCCCATTGTGTTCACCTAACCTGCAACCACAGATCATAAATTTGTATAAATTATTTTTCCCCCTCAGACAGTCATCTTCATATACATAATTATAACACCAAAGTTCCAGCATCATCTCTTTGTTTCATCGGTTTCATGATTCATCACTGAATAACACTTTCATATAATCATTCTCACTCTAAACTCTACGTTTAGTTCTCTTTAACCCCCTTTAGCCCTATTTTCTACTGTTTAGCTGTTAGTGCTGGCTATTTTTGTAAGTAAATTCCATTTAATTTAGTTGATTTCTTACAGATCTGTCCTCAGCACTGATTTCTGTTTCTGTCCAATTGTTTTTCTTTTTTTGTGTGTGCATTTTCTATATTTTAATCTTTTATTTCCTTCCATTTCTTTTATATTTTAATGCTTTGATCTCCCCATATGTTTTCCTTTTATAACTTTACCAAGTTATAAAGTATACTAACTCTAAATTTTAGAAACAGCTGACTGGGAACAACCAATATCTTTTACCACACTTGGGTGTTGAGTTTTGTCATCCTTTCCATTGTTTTAGTTGACTGCTCATTTCCTGATTTCTTTTTTTTTCAATTAGCCAAGTCCAACAGCTTGTTAAGGTTTCTAAGATTAGATTACATTCAACTTTGTCATTACACATGTACAAGTACAAGGCAACAAAATTTAATTTAGCATCTAACCAGAAGTGCAGTAAGCTGTTAGTGCAGGATGAACAGTAGATACAGAATATAGTCAGTTATGGACAATATATATGTGAATATATTATAGAGGAGTTGTAAGCTATTGTAAATATACATGTAAATGTGTTTTAGATGTGTTGTAGAATAGAATGTGTTGAATAATACTATAAACATGTCATACAGATGGAATATAAATACTATAGTTATGATGAACAGGTCATTTACTGGTAAGTCACAATGGAAGGGTTGGACATGAGTATACAGTATTAGTTGTATTTGCAGAATATGTAAAAGCTGTGATAAAATAATATTCAATTTACATACAATTTACAAATGGTGCCATTGACATTAACCAGAGTTCAGAGTTTTTGGTTCAAGTCAACATGTGAGTGGAGTTTGCATGTTCTCTCCATGTCTGTCTGGGTTTTCTTTGGTATCATTCCACAGTCCAACAACATGGAGGTCAGGTAAATTGGGTAGCACCCAGCAATTGACTGGCGGCCTGTTCTGGGATTAGGTAAGATACACACAACTGATGATCTTAAACACATTAAGAGAGCAAGAAATGCAAGTAATGAACTCTTGACAAAGCACAGCTGTTAACAGAAAGGTGACTACCTCATAAAGCTGACTGAGAAAATGCCAAGAAAGCTGCCATCTAAGCAAGAGGTGATGACTTTGAAGAATGTAAAATATAAAACTTATTCTGGTTTGTTTAACACTGCAGACAATTTTTAAATAATGAAAAATCACTTACTGAATGTCCAGGAGGTGTGTCCAAACTTTTGACTGGTACTGTATACCACAGTGAATCACAGTAATAATCTTATACAGCATCATAAACTGTGATATTATAATATATAGTAAACATCATTTCACAAAAGTGTATTTTAAATCCCCTTCCAGCAGTGTGCAGTACTTTTACCTCAGCAAGAGTTCATCAAGAGTGAAATCTTTAAAAATGTTTAATCTTTGTGGGCAATAACATTACATACAGTTCTGGTCCCAGATTATTAAAAATAACATGAAATGTGCTTGAAATGTCATTCTGCATCTTCTCAGATGTGATTTGACTGTAATCCTTTTCACAGTTTTACAGAATTCACCAAAAGCTATTCACCTTAACAGTTCATGCTGTTGTATATGATATGTAAATGGCTGCCATACCAACTATAGTATTTGCAATGGCTTCACTTTAAATCCCAAATTGTACCCAGTTTCATGCTTTTCTGGTAAAGAGAGCATCATTTTCATGTATCACCAGGACTACATCAAAAATCTAATTTGTAGTTTTTAGGGGCCCTTGGCTTTTGTGGGCCCTCGGTATTTTCCCTAGGTTAAAGTCCACCTCTGTTTCCCATGTCCATACAGCTCATATGATATCAAGTGTCAGGGAGAAAACCAGAAGTGGACACAGGTGCTCCATCTGCTTGGATGGAAAACACCGGATTTTTTAATAGGAAGCTGTGAACATGAAGAGTTTTCCTGTGTCACCTGAGCTGATGACTTTAAATTGAATCTCAAAACAGTTTGACATGGTCAGTGTAGGTTTCTGAACACTGCGGTTTTCTCACGTTTCTCCTGATGGATCAGATGAAGCAACAGTTCCTCCACAAAGACAGGTTTTTAATCACTTTTGCAAAGGTTCCCAAGCTGAGGTTTCCATGAAATGTTTAACATCAGTTGTGTGACTTTGAAAGCTAAAATAAAGAGGTTTGTAGATATACTAAACAACTGTTGTTGGTAAAGTGCAGCAGTGCTAGCTAAATAGCTAATAACTGGCTGCTAGCCTACGGGCTAAATGTCAACATGTTATTAATAGATAGCTGTGCTAAAACGGCCAAAACTGGGTAGAAACCTGTGGAGAAAGTCCCATTTTGCTGTGTTTTTATTGGAAAGCTATATTATTCAGATTCTAGTACACTGAACAGAAGTTGCATGAAATGTCAAAGTTTTTGATAAAATGTAAATAGTTATTGCCATCAGTATATCAATGTACAAAGCAAACACTGAATGAATGTTACACCTTTATAGTGCCTTTCTAATACCCAAGGACGCTTTTACACTCTTAGAACTCAACCACACACACACACACACACACACACACACACCAGTGAGAAGTGGCAGCCAATCACACAGAGCGTCTCAACCAGAAGTGACCGTCCACCTGGAGGACCATCAAGCACCAGGGGGTAACTCAGGACAGAGTGCCAAACCATATATGGACATATACACACCCGAACATACACATTCATACACACACACCAGAGTCATTTAGAGCTAATTCACCTGATCTCCATGTTTATGGACTGTGGGAGGAAATCCACACAGACACGGGAAGAACATGGAAACTCCACCCAGCCAGATGGGGACTTGAACCCAAGACCTCAGGTGAAAAAGTGGTTTAAAATAATGTTGGCTGTCAAAATCTGTTTATATTTGCACTATTGTGCAATTTAAATTTGATGAATGGATCTAAATGGCAATGACTGACAATAAAGTTGAGTTAATTTCTTCAGTTAATTGTTAGCATATTGCTAATGCTGGCTTAGCTCAGAAAGGTGTATGTCTAGATAAACAGATTTTAAAAAAATTATATGAGTTGAAAACTCAGTTGCAAACCAATTTCTCTGTTCTAACTGTTAAACTGAAGTAAACACAATGTGAAAGTGTCTGTGGTTAGGGACATTATCAGTCTGAGTAATCTTATTACTAATTAACTATACTAGTCTTTATGTTGTATAAATGCTACTGTGTCTTTTAAAACTAAGTTAGCTGAATAAGTGTACCTGTATTTCCTACCCCAACACACCTGATCCAGCTGGATCAGGTGTGTTAGTGAAAGGTATAGTGCTGGATCCAAGAATCATTGACCTGTCATTGATCTCAGACTGAAATGCATGAACCAGAAAACCGTTTTCAAGTTCAGTTGACAGACCTACAGGCTGAAACAAGTGACTGTCACAAAACCTACAGAATGTTTCTTATGAAACAGCAGCTTTGTGCCCTTATGGAGAAAGGCTCAGATCTGCAGTTACACAAGCTCCTCTGTGTGCTGGGATTTCAGGCTGGTTTTGTGTGTTACACAGACATACTTAATATTAAATCAGCCCAGTTCTGCAAAATCAGGCCAGATCCATTAGTTCTGACCTCAGGCAAATGGGAATTTTTGAGTGACCCCTTCAGTTTTAAATACATGATGAGGGTGGTGTCATAAGGCTCACAACGTTCTTCATTTTATTTTGTGCACACGACAGATTGTAGTTCTGAAAGATTTCCAGAGGAGAAATCTGAAGAAAATGAACGGCTTAAGGTAAAGCTTTGTATATATGTATACATTTCTCTCTCTCTCTCTCTCTCTCTCTCTCTCTCTCTCTCTCTCTCTCTCTCTGGTATTCTATATATACAGTATATATATATATATATATATATATATATATATATACACACACACACAGTGCCAGTCAATAATAACTTGCATTTCTTGCCTCTTAATGTGTTTGAGACATCAGTTGTGTGTCTACTCTGAAGAATCTAAAATCTAAAACATGTTTTAGTTTGTTTAACACTTTTAAGTTTACTACATGATTCCTTATGTGTTCCTTCATAGTCTGGATGACTTCAGTGTTAATTTACAATGTTGGAAAAAGCAGAAAAATAAAAGCATTATATAAAAACGTGTGTCCAAACCTTTGACTAGTAATATATATAAGTATAGTTGATGACAGAGCATGTTGTAATGACATGTGCACCTGTTTCCATATTTAATATTTAGGAAGTTCTTTTTCACAAGCTGGTCGTCTGATGTTCGGTTAGATGGGAAAACTGCTATTGTGACTGGATCAGACTCAGGAATAGGCAAAGAAACAGCAAAGGACCTCGCTAAGAGGGGTGAGCTCTGTCAGAAGCAGCTGAGGTGAAAACAGACTTTGCTTTTGGGTGATTTTGGGGGAAATGTCCTTACGTCTCATAAAACATTTTCAATATATTTAAACATAATTAACCATGTATACCCATATCTTCAGTTCCTCATCTTTACAATTATAGTATTGTTGAATTATTGAATATTGAATATAACAAATATTGGAATTATTCTGAGAAACATGACATTTGATGGTAAATATCCAATGTGAGTGATCCAGAATGGCTAGGGATTTGGTTAAATAAACATGTAAAAAAAATAATTTCCTACTGTTATAGTAGTAATTTTATAATGTGCAGTAATTTATAGTCAGAAATATTAATAACAGAATAAAATTTGTGCTTAAGAGGATAAAAAATGCAAGAAGTATTATGTAATTTCATTTGCTAAATGGTATGGTTTGAGCTCATCTACTCATCAACGAAGTAGTAATTTATATTTGTATTTTGTATTAATTGAAAGAAGAAAGTAATGAAGGGACCCATTTGTTTTTTTTATACTGGGGTCCATAAAACCATACTTATGTGTTTCTCTCTCTCTCTCTCTCTCTCTCTCTCTCTCTCTCTCTCTCTCTCTCTCTTTCTCTCTCTCTCTCTCTCTCTCTCTCTCTCTCTCTTTCTCTCTCTCTCTCTGTGTGTAGGTGCCAGAGTGATCCTGGCCTGCAGAGACATGGCCAAGGCTGAACAGGCAGCCAGTGAAATAATTCGAGAAGTGGGCGTGGCCTCAGTGGTGACACTTAAACTGGACCTGGCTGACACCAAATCCATCTGTGAATTTGCGGAACGTGTTTATAACAGTAGGTCAACACCTTTTGCTATTAATAAACAAAAACTGAGCATTATTATTCAAATAATAATAATAATAATAATAATAATAATAATAATAATAATAATAATAATAATAATTGTTGTTGTCATATCTCATGCCCTTTTCAGAACCATAAAGTGGTTGTTCTATGACATTGCTCAATTAAGTATTTGTGGTGTCTTTGTTTTAAGAGCATACTACTTGTAGTCTGTGAAGTGGATAATTTAATAAGCATATTATGCACAAAAAAATCTGCAACCACATTTTATTATTCCTAAATAATAATATCTATTATATAAATTAGATAGTTACTATTAGTATTATTAAACCATGTGTTTCCAAACTTTTGAACAGTAGTGTATGTGTACCACTGTTTTGAACTTTTTTTTTTTTGGGTCTTTCAGCTGAAAAATCTCTGCATTTCCTGATTAATAATGCTGGTGTGGCAATGTGTCCATACAGTACAACAGAAGATGGCTTTGAGATGCAATTTGGAGTCAATTATTTAGGTACTGCCTGGAAAAACATATATTTATGTATATGCAAAAACATGAACTAGTAATACAAACTAGTATATATATATATATATATATATATATATATATATATATATATATATATATATATATATATATATACATATATACATACACACACACACACACACACACATATACATATGCTACCAGTCAAAAGTTTTAGAACCCCCACTTTCTCCAGTTTTGTATGTAACATGATTGAATTTAATGTCTCATTGCACTCTGAAATGAAAGCATAGGGGTTAAATAAGACATCATGCAATCAATTTATAGACCAAAATGTGTCTAAACTTTGGACCTTGGACTTTGAAAAAAGTAGCACCTTTGTCAGATATAACAGCTGAACACACTCGTGACATTCTTTCTACAATAAACATCAAATATTATTCAGACAGTTCTTCACAAATCTGCTGCAGAAGTTCACATAAATGTTGGCACTTGTAGGTTTGCTTTGCTTTTCACTTCATCCCAAATCAGCTGGATGGGGTTTAAGTCTGGAGACTGTGCTCCACTCCATGTTTTCAAGCTGACCCATTTTGTTGTTTTTTCCTGAGGTAGTTTTGGCAGAGCTTGGACTGATGTTTTGGGTAACTAGATGTATACCAGAAACATTCTAAAAATACCAAGGAATTAGCAGCAGATCTGTTCAGCCCTGCAAGTTATGAGATGGAATCAAAATCAAAATCAAATTTGTTGTTCCAGACAGCTTGTTCAGTCTGAAATTTGGAGGATTTGGAGGAAATTGGGAGCACCTCACACACCTTGCAGTTTTAAGAGATATTGCAACCCAGTCATCTGACCTTAATGATTTAGTCTTTGTCAGAGTCATTTAGGTCTTCATGTCTGAACATTTCTACTGTATTCAACATTTCAACTATAGGAATCGATCTATTATCATCTTATTATTATACATCAAATACCCAATGTTACCTTCATCTTTGAGTCAACATGGTGTTTTGGCTCATTGGTGTGGACAGAAACACTGTAATCAGGTATGTTGTTGACTGGTCAAAGCAGAGGCATTGTTTATATATTGCAGCTGTTTGTAGTATTTATAATGCATTATTTATTCTGTACAGGCCACTTCTTCCTCACCTTCCTTTTGATGGATTTGCTGAAGCACTCTGCTCCCTCAAGAGTCATTAATGTGTCCTCTCTGACTCACTCAATGGGCAGAATCCATTTTGAAGACCTCAACAGTGAGACCAGCTACAATTCAGTGAAAGCTTATGTCCAGAGCAAACTGGCTATTGTTCTCTTTAGCAGAGAGCTGGCCAAAAAAGTGGAGGGTAAGAGGAACACAAAGCTTATTTAAACATATTACACCCGCTTACCACAAGCGAACACAGTTCTTAATGATTGAGTGTTAATGAAAGGTCTGTTACTTCAGTGCTTAATCTTGAGATCACCCTCTATCAGGCTTTTTAAACATGTCTCTTATGAGGTGCCTGCTTTTTTAAAGTAAAGTCATACAACCCAGATTCCAAAAAAGTTGGGACACTAAACAAATTGTAAATAAAAACTGAATGCAATGATGTGAAGATGGCAAAGGTCAATATTTTATTTGTAATAGAACATAGATGACAGATCAAAAGTTTAATCTGAGTAAATGTAACATTTTAAAGAAGAAATATGTTGATTCAAAATTTCACAGTGTCAACAAATCCCAAAAAAGTTGGGACAAGTAGCAATAATTGGCTGGAAAAAGGAAATTGAGCTGGAAGGCCAATTAACTCTAATTAGGTCAATTGACAACATGATTGGGTAGAAAAAGAGCTTCTCAGAGTGTCAGTGTCTCTCTGAAGCCAAGATGGTAAGAGGATCACCAAT
>BRDA01011940.1:38454-51203 GCA_036984385.1 Crenuchus spilurus
ACAAAAAAAAAAAAAAAAAAAAAAAGTAATTGAGATGGCATGTAGCCAAAACCTAAAAATATGCAGATAAAAAATCAAGGTATATGATTTTGCCTGATTTTTATTTGCACATCCACAGTACTGGGAAACAGTTCTGGGATATGGAACTTCAAAATTAACCTGGTCACAAAATGTGCAAACATGTCCAAGTAAGCTAAATTAGACACTCTGAAATCAGGTCTCTCCTATTGTTTTACAATTAAAAAAAAAATCGAACAAGAATCAAGTCGGTGCTTTAGAATCTGTTATTTACATGGTTTCCGTTGTGCTTAAACTTGCTTGTTTATTAAAAACATTAGTTTTATCATTATGGCACAAACCTGGAGTACGTTTCCCAAAACGTTCTTAATGAAGAAATGTATGTAAATCGGTGGGTCAGTTTTCGACTGGCTGAGCCTATTTGATGCAGACACAAGGGCGGAGTCAACTAAGGGCTACTTAGGGACTCGTTCGCAAGTTTGGAAGATAAGAAGGCTTTTGGGAAACAGTCGGAAAATTGCGTTCTTAAAGTTGTTTGTAAATCGCTAAGTTCAATCGCTTTCGGGAAACGCACCCCTGTATGACACAAGTGTGCTTGGCATAGACCTCATTCCTGACGGTCCAACCTACAATATTTGGTCTGTGCCTGTTAAACGGAAACCGTAACTTACGCAATCTAAAAAGGTACCCAATTCAACAACAAATGCATACAATAATTTAGACAACAAAAAACCTTCTAACATGACAGAAGATGATAAAATGTGTTGATTTAATTAAATTTATACTATCAATTTTATCCATTAAATAGAATGTATAATAAATTACATACGTTACATAGAAACCATAAGAAATAATTCCCAGTACTGTGGATATGCTCATTTGTTTATTGAGTTCTGCTGACAGACAAATTCTAAGTTGTTTCAACACAATTTCCTAACTTGTGCTTAAATAATAAAGAACAAAACTCAGTTTGTTTGGTTAGGACTTCATTTTCGTTTGAAGTCCTCTGCCCACTTTGACAAATTGGAACTTGAAACACACCACCAATGTTAAGATGTTAAGATGAGCTGATAAAATGGACAGTGAGTGTACTTTCAACAAGGTAGTCTTAATGTTATGACTCAGTTTATAGCTAAATAAATGCATCAGTGGCGTCATCTAGTGGTTAAGTGTCATATAGGCTCGTCCTACAGCTGAACATCATTTAGCAATAACAATGCCAGTTGTTTGTACATCTGTTCTAGGGTTGCAAAGGTGGAGAAAATGTCCAATAAATTAGTGATAACTTTTCATGGGAACTTTAGCTTGGGAACTTTGGAAATATTCCAAAATGTAAACTGTACATGAAAATTTGGGGAACTCTGGTAATTATAGGAATTAATAGGAAATATTTGATCATTTAAAGGAACTATATCATACACTATCATAAATGTACTGTTTCTTCTCAACAGCAGAGATGAAGGCATGATAACACAAATAATAATTATGACACATAGTTAGTTACAAGCAGAACTTTACAAATGCTTAATTCTTTCATTGAACAATCAAAAAACAATCAAAGCAACACAACTCCTGCCCACTCTCTCATTTTTGAGCCTGTTGTGAACCTTTGTAATGGTGTTCCCAAACAGTGACCAGTTCCATTCAGAGGCTGCTGATGTTGGTGGAATTTCGTTGAGGATGAAGACGATGGGTGCAAGAACCACAAAGGCATTTCTTTCAGATGGAAGATGATATGTGCTGACTTGAATGCCAGATCCCCTCGCCTTGCCTTGCTTGAAACTATACTTGGCCAAACTACCAAGAACTTTACCAACATCAAGTTTCAAGTGGTCAGACAAAGCAAAAGCAGTGATAACTTTGTAAGCACTTTTGATCTCCTCTGGGAAGATGGTACTTTTGTTATACTTTGGGTCAAGCATGTATACTACTGCATGTATTAGCTTCATGCAAAACTTTTGTCACTTCTCCATTAATTGTTTCCTCTGCTTTGAGGAGGGGGTGAGTGGGCAGAGGCATTTGGATTTGCTGCTTAAGATCAGCAAAAAGGTACTAGACATCTGAGAAGATGGCATCATCCCCATCAATCTTGGTAATGGCTGCTGCTATGGGTTTGAGGCTTCCATTTAGTCTTTCCCAAAACACATCATTCAAGATAATTCTCTTCACATCACTGCAGTCTGATATATGGTTATCTGTTTCAGAGACACCTTTCCTTCCAGTAGACTTTCATACATGATGACTACTCCACCCCATCGTGTGTTCTGGGGCAGTTTCAGTTTGATACTCTTTTTCTTTTCCTTTTGCTTTGAGGGATAGATTGCTGAAAGCACTTGTTTGCCTTTGACATATTTCACAACTTCCTTTGATCTCTTGAATTGTGTGTTCATTGTCTTCAGTTCCTTGATGTTCTTAAGAAGAAGAATGCAATTGTAGGCAGCACAGCCAATGGTTGTTATATGAGGGTATGCTTCCTTCACTTGTGCCCAGGCAGCTTTCATATTTTGGGTATTCTTGGCTACAACTACATAAACCTTGTCTGGCCCAAGGTCATTAACCACTGCTTTCAGGTGTTCACTGATGTAGGTACCTGTGTGCCAGTTGTCTTTTGTGTCTATGCTCTTGTAGAACACTGGTTGCATTTTGATCATTCCTTCTCCTCGGATGTTTGACCATCCATCCGATATGACAAATGCAGTCTGCCCCATGAATGGCATGTGTGACCTTGACTTGCACCCTGTTAAACTCATCATCAAGCAAATGAGTTGATAAAGCTTGTAGACATTTGATGGTAACATTATGGGTGAGTCAGTTGCACAAATTGCTAAACACTCATCTGCATTTTTCTGGGTTAGTGCATCCATTGAATCAAAGAATGCTCTCACGCCAGATGCTGAGCAATAATGCACAGCAACTGATGAGGATGTGTCTTTGTCAACAGATGCATTTTCTGCAGGAGTGGAACTCTTCTCTGCTTGTTGTTTTGAGCCTGGGAGAAATTTAAGGCATTCATTGATATGTTGCTGCAGCTTTGTTGCATTCTTCACATACCTCTTTCCACAATATTTACACAAAAACAAAGATTTCCCCTTCACATTAGCTGGTGTGAAATGTTGCCACAAATCAGACGATGCATGTGTCATTTTTCTGTTGAATAAAACAAAAAAAAGTGTAAAAACACTAAAGCTAATGGTCTTCAAAATCTTAAATAATTAATAAGTATTAATTATTTATTTAAGATTTTGAAGCCCATTAGCTTTAGTGCTTTTACACTTTTTTATTATTAATTATAAGTATTATTTATTAATCAAAAGTAATAAGTATTAATCATTTGTCACAGAAACCCTTTGAGGACAAAATATATGTAGCTAGCCTATGCTAGCCTTAGTAAGCTAAGCTCTTGCTAGCCTGTTAGCCTTGGTAAACTAGTCTCTTAAATGATATTGAAATTTCATAAAATTAAGTTCTTCTGACTTGCCAGATAGCAAGCAACTGTGAGATAACACCTTGATTTAATAGTTTAAATAACTTAAATGTCTCCATGCTATTACTGCCAATCAGGGGCGTGGCACCAAATTCTGGGCCCTATAGACAAGCAGTGCCCAGGGCCCCTCGCCCCTATTATCAAATATTATTTCCTTTAATATTTAAAGGAAAATAAAATTCCAGACTCCCACTTGGGGCCCTGGTAACTCAATCCCACTTTTTCCCCCACTACGATGCCCCTGCTGCCAATAAAAAGATTAACCTCATCAAAACTTAAGGGGGGAATTATGAAACATCCCAGAGAGAGAGAGACAGACAGAGAGAGAGAGAGAGAGAGAGAGAGAGAGAGAGAGAACAGTCACTAATATGCCAGGTAAATGGGGAAATATGGGAGGCGGTATTGCAAGAACTGTGGAAATAAAAGGTTTGATGGACTGATAATAAATCCCTTATAAACAAAATACTAAGTCGTACACTTATAGTTGTTTTGCCATTTGCTTCAAACATGTGATAGATATATAATTTGGGCTAATTTAAGCTTCTGAAGGGTGGGTTTTAGACTGACTTTGGGTTGGATATTTTTGTTGGACCTGGCAACCCTGAGGGAGAGTCTCCTGCGAGAGAACTTTAGACAGACTACATGCTGGTAAAGTGAGGAAAATGAGTGACAGGGCAGCTTGCAAAAGGTTGAGAACCCTTGGTCTAGCTTAAGTGAAATAGGCAGAACAAATGCCCAACATATTAACAACTTACAGTAGCAAGTGAACACGGATTGCTGGCCAACTTGCAAAACACCAGTTTACAGGCAGAAGTGGTTCTAGTTTGTGTGATACCCTGTGCGAATGCACCCTTATGTGCTCCACCCCCCACCAATGGAGTGACAGCAAGGATGGCCAATCATATGTTAGCAAGAAACGGCAGAGCCAGTCCATGAGCTTGTAGTGAGAGAAACAGGCTTCAGCTTGTTTCTGCTTGGTCCTAGTGCTTGACCCGTCTTCATGTAATTAATATAGTATAACAGTTTTTGGACTGAAAAACTGCAAGGGACCAAAACTGCCTTTTGAAAAAGTGCAGAGGACATGTTGCTTCTGCCCCTCCATTATTTAATATTTAAAAGAAAATTAAATTCTAGACTCCTCGAGGGCACTCCTCGCATATGGGGCCCTGGTAAGTCATTCCCACTTTTCAGCCCTCTATGGTCCTTGACTGTACATTTGATGGAGGAATGAACAGTGCATGTAGGGGGTGTGGTCTCAATAGCCCTTCAGTGTGTAATGGGCCATGCGCCAGGGAGTCAGGAGCAGCTTTGCTATTTAACTGTTTTGGTATCATATCTAATTTTATCCAAAATTATGCTTCAGTTTATTTTTTACCAATTATATGTAAGTTTCTAACCTTTAGCTTTGAATATTCCTATTTTATTCCAGTTAATTCCCGTAAATCCCATAATTACCCATTAATTCCTATCATTTCTGTTAATTCCCATAATTACCCATTACTTCCTGATAATTCCCATGGTAAATTCCCCAACTTTTAAAATTTCTGGAATTTTGCATCCTAATCTGCTCACACCTACATCTCTCAATTACAAAATCAACATTGCTCTGGAATCACTTGTTTTTTTTTTTTAGCATGCTTGCTGATAAAACTGTGATTGTGCAGGTCTGTAGTCCTTTGTGTGTCCCACTGTCTGTATTTTGTGTGGCTGAGAGTGACTCAGTCTTACTGAATGCCATGGTTGGAGGGGGCAGAACTAAACACTCCTCTCAGCAGCCTCAGTCTCATTCATGAAATCAGTGAGGGAAAAGCTAACATCACACACTTTCTGGAAGGAAATTTGAGGAACAATGAGTTCTGTAAGGTAAGCTTTCACAGTCTAGACTAGCACTAATATGCAAAATTAACAACTTGCCTCAAAAGGTTTGTGATCAGATACTTTTTGAAAGCTTTGGAATGAGCAGAGTGTCATTAATGGAGTGAATGTTTGAAATCAAAACAATTAAATATTAAATATACAAACCATATAACATAAATATATAAATACATAAACCATATAACAGTGAAAAAAGTGGATATTTAGAAAGTGTAAACATGACGCCCAGGTGATTTATGGCATTCCTAATGAAATGACTGTATACATATTTGCAAGACAATAGTAAGATATTAATATTTATATTATATCCTAAAGGTTTTATTTATTTGTTTATTTTATTTGTATTATTTATTATTTGTATTATTATTATTTATATGTATTATTATTATTTTGTGATTTATCTTGTATCTTGCTCCAGGAGCTGTTTCCCTAGAGCCTGGTCATCTGCAGTGAGGCTGGATGAGAAAATAGTGATTATCACTGGAGCTAATACAGGGATAGGCAAGGAGACAGCTCGGGATCTGGCCAAAAGAGGTATATATATATATATATATATATATAATACTATAACTGTGGTCATAAAAACAGTCATAATAAAGCTGGCGATAATTTTATTAATAATACAATAGTATAATTATTTGTGTCATTGTTGTATTACATCAGATATATATATATATATATATATATATATATATTGTAATGCTTTGTAGACAGGCATTTTTCTTGCTATTCAGAGATCTTTTCTCTATGTCACACATAGAGTTTTGCCGTACAGCGCCATGTATCCATTTCTCCAGCATAAATGGATCTTCTCAAAAGTATAACACAACTTAGACATCAGTCAGTGAAAACAAACAGTGTTTCTTACATTTACATTGACTTTTATTTTATTGTAGACCCAAAATAGTTCATGTTTGTCTGGTCAACTTCATTTAATTTGTTAATATACATCAATTCCTTCATTTCAGGCCTGCTGAAAAAATATTGGGACAGTAAAGCATTTACCACTTTGTAATGTTGCCATTCCTTCTCCTAACACTTAAAATAGATTTTGGCACTGAGCATAACAGTGTTTCAGGTGTTTGTATGGGGTCGTCTGTTGAATTTGTTCAAAATGATCCACACATTCTCTGTTGGGGACAGGTCAGCGCTATAGGCAGGCCAGTCCGGTAACTGTACCCAGCGCCTGTGCTCGGCGTGCAAGTGCCCCATGCATGTAACCACCCATGCCCCCCGACAGCGAATATTTTTAATCAATGGCCTTATGTCTGACTATGTTTGTAGTTTGTTTCCGGGGAGGTGGGGGGGGGGAGAGGTGCTGACGAAATGGATGCGTGGTGCCCCCTGAAGACATGTGGTGCCCCTGTAAAATTGTGGTGCCTCATGAACAGCGTGTGATCTGCGTATGTGGAGCGCCAGCCCTACCTGCACCCTCTTCTTCAGCAGTCATGACTTTGTAATGTGTGCAGCATAGGGTTTTATATTGTCTCATTGAAAAATGCATGAACGTCCCTAGACAAGTCCATAGTCTTGAAGGCAGCAGATGTTGCTCTAAAATCTCAATGTACTTTTCTGCATGAATGCTGCCATCACTGAAGTGTAAGTGACCTTTGCTAAGGGCACCAACCCAACCCCATTCCATGACAGAGACTGACTTTTTTGTTGATGATAATAATATGGACGGTCCTTTTGATCTTTGGTTCTGAGAATGTGGCATCCCCTTCTTCCAAAAAATAACCTGGAATACTGATTTGTTTGACCACAATGCATTACCCATGTGGTTATATCAGATATTGATGACTGATGGTTCTTGATGCAGTGCTGTCTGAGGGACTGGAGATCACAGGTGTTTAGTTTAGGCTTGTGTTTTTGGCCTTTAATAGCTGAAATTCAGATTCCAGATTATTTTACTTGTTTAATATTATGCACTATAGAGGAATAAATATGCAAAATATGCAAATCCATTTCTGTGAGAAACACTGTATTATATTTTCATGCATTTGTTGATAAACTGGAGATCTCCTGCCCACCTTTGCTCCTCAAACACCCAGTCTTTAATAGATGCTCCTCTTTTAAACCAAATTATGATTACAGTCACCTGTTGACGTCATCAGTTTGAAATCACACTATTGTTGTTGTTTTTTGTTTGTTTACCTCATTAAAAGCCCTAAATTGCTCTAGACCCACTTCTTTTTTTAATGTGTTGCAGGTCTGAAATGGATGTATGAATGTATATTAACAAATGGAATGAGGTTGAGCAGACAAAACATGAAATATCTGGTTCATACTGTCTGTAATGAAATAAAACCCAAAGTAAATGTAAAAAACACTATTTTTATATTTGCTTTTTTATGTCTCAATCTCTAGGTTTCTCTGGGTTAAATCAACACAAAAAACACATACATGTGTTTTACTGAAGAGTACAGGTTTTGTGCTGTAATTATGAGCTATGAACAGCTGTTGTGTTGCCATGTTTGTCTTTTGTGGCATAAGAGCACATTTGTTATGAAAGGAATAAATAATATTTTACTGAAACAAGCAAATCAAACACTGACCCAACTAGCAGCACATTTGTTCCTACAAGAGCTACAACATTTTCAGATGAGACCAACATGGAATGGATAATACTGTCACATTTGTCCCTGGGTTCTTCTCAGGAGCTCGCATTATAATGGCCTGTAGAGATTTGGAGAAAGCAGAAGCAGCTCGAAAGGAACTTGTGGAAGATTCAGGAAATCCAGATATTGTGGTGAAGAAGCTGGATCTGTCAGACACCAAATCAATCAAAGAATTTGCAGAGGTCATAAACAGAGGTAAACAGATATTTAATATCTCTAATAAGAACAAAGTAGAGTACAATAATTGTCTACTGGAAGTAGAGAAATTGGTCAAATATTAGGAGATAACAATGCACAAACTAATGCAAGGCAAAAAAACCTGTTAGACATGTTATACAGGTTTAGTTTGAAGATACTTTTGGTCATCTTCAGCAACTGCTCAGACATTTCTCAAGATTCACCCTGAAGACTACTTCATTATTATAAAAGTAATTCACTTTTTATTACTGAACTGTGCAGATAAATATTTGGAAGCATATAAAAACTCATTGT
This sequence comes from Crenuchus spilurus, assembly GCA_036984385.1. Lineage (NCBI taxonomy): Eukaryota > Metazoa > Chordata > Actinopteri > Characiformes > Crenuchidae > Crenuchus > Crenuchus spilurus. The sequence continues at coordinate 46,942 of BRDA01011940.1, forward strand.
GAGAGTTAGCAAGGCTAACCTCCAGCTGCCACATGATGAAGTTAATGGTAACAGTGTTACAACCAAGAACCTCAAACTAAACAATGTGAGAAGTCATTATGTATGAAGTTATTTTTAAAGTCTTTATTTAAGGATATTAATTCATGTGAATAAAATATTTATTTTATACTTCTGATATTACAGTGGTGCTTTCAAATTTTTGACCTCAAAATATTTCTGCATGAATATGACCTTAAATATCATCAGATTGCCAAGCAATAAAAACTCTGTATCAGCAGATTCTTGAGAACAATGTCCAAGAATCAGTGACAAAGTTGAAGTTGTGCTGGGGCTGGATACTTCAACAAAACAATGACCCTAAACACTGCTCAAAATCTACATTCATGGCATTCATGCAGAGGAACAAGTACAACATTCTGGAATTGTCATCTCAGTCCCCAGACCTAAATATTATTGAAAATCTGTGGTGTGATTTAAAGCAGGTTCCATGCATGGAAACCATCAAACTTTTGACCAGATTCCAGACTCTCATTGGAAGCTATAGGAAGCATTTAGAGGCTGTTATTTCGTAAAAAGGAAGATCTACTACATATTGATGTAATTTTCCTGTTGGGGTGCCCAAATTTATGCGCCTGCCTAGTTTTGTTTAAATAATTATTGCACACTTTTTGTAAATCCTATAAACTTCATTTCACTTCTCAAATATCACTGTGTTCATCTGCTATATGATATATTTAACTGAAATTGCTGATCTGAACAACCAATGATTTATAAAGGAAAATTATGAAAATGATCAGGGGTGCCCAAACTTTTTCATACTACTGTATATATAGATGATGATCAACCCTGCACATTGGCTTGGAGGAATTTTAGCTTATTCTTCTACACAAAAACACTTCGGCTCTGGGATGTTGGTGGGTTTTTACATGAACTTCTCACTTCAGATCCTTCCACATTTTGATTGGATTCAGGTCAGGACTTTTGGGCTATTCCAAAACAATAACTTTGTTCTTTATCCCGTCTTTAGCAGAATGACTGCTATAGTTGTTGTCTTGCTGCATGACCCACATTCCTTTGAGATTCGATTCACAGACAGATGTCCTGATATTTTCCTATAGAATTTGTTGATATTATTCTGAATTCATTGTTCCTTTAATGAGGGCCATCCTGGCTCAGATGCAGCATTGTTGTTCAGTGTTCTCCCGATGGTAGACTCATCAACAATAACAGTTGACAAGGTCAGAGAGGTCAGTGTGACTTAACTGCTAATTCTAAAGGTTCACTCACAGATATGTATTATTGGATCATTTTCTTCAGTAAATACATAAAGAAGAACAATATTTATTTAAAAAGTTATTTTTACCTGATTTTCTTTCCAATGTATTTGGTAGCCAAAAAACCCACCCATTTGTTAGGACTCTCCCTATGTCTTGTAATATATCTGACTCTAGGAAGGTGCAGACTAACACAAGCCTCTTCTGATGCATGTGAAGTTAAGCTCAGTCTCTTTTCCAACTGCTGCTGATACATCACCGCCAGGCAGCCAACACACTCAGAGGAAAGTGCAGGATCCCCAGTTCTGATGGATCACCTAGCAGACGACTGATCCAGCCGACATGGCACAGTAAATATGCCAGTGTTAAATCAACACTATTAGAGTTAAATTAACACTGAGGGTGTCAAAATGTAACACTCTCAGTGTTAGTTTAACTCTAATAGTGTTGATTTAACACTGGCAGATTTATTGTGTACTCAATAGTGCTGGAGAGAGAGTGCCATTTTACCCACCCAGAGACAGCACAGCCAATTTTGCTCTCTCAGGCCCTGGCTGCTGATGGGATTTTAGTCCACTGAGCCACTTATATGTATAAAAATTTGATACTCTATTTTTCAGAATGACAGTATCACAAACATAATATGATACTCATGCATCATCATGCAACTCTCCTCATCAAAATAAGAAGTTTAGAGACTGTATAATTTTCATTAACAACTTCTGTTAAAAGGAGATTTTCCCCTTATTTACCCTTTACTTTTAATTTAATATAAAATTCACTTTTAAAATGACATTGATGTTGACATAGTGTTTATTTTATTTACTCAAGACTGTGCATCAATTAACTTCCCCATATAACATATTTGTGCTGTGCTCCCATAAGAACAGTAGAACTTCTAAACATTGTTTTTGTGTTTTTTATATAGAAGAGAAGCAACTTAACATCCTCATCAACAATGCCGGTATCATGATGTGCCCTTATTTGAAGACTGCAGATGGCTTTGAGATGCAGTTTGGAGTCAACCACTTAGGTGAGAACCTTCAATGTTAGTTACCTGCAGGAGTCTCAGACCCTTGACAAAATCAAATGTACTACACCCAGCAGTAGGATGTCCAGTCTGTTCTGTGTTTAATAAACTCAAACGAAGCAGCCATTGTGGTCAGTCTCAATCTGTATGAACAGGAATACATTATTTTGGCTTTTTAAAATAATTTTGTTAGGTCGCCATACTAACAATGCACTGCTAACTGTCCTTTTCCCATAAAAACATGTTCATTTCCTTTCACATATACATCCCCTTCCTTACATGTATACAGTTTAGTAAACAGTGTGAAAACAGGATATTGGAGACAATGCAGACCACATGTGTCTCTTTATTTATCTAGACTACTATCTTGTTCTTCAGGTCACTTCCTGCTCACCTACTTGTTGTTGGACTTAATAAAGAGGTCATGCCCAGCCAGGATTGTAAATGTGGCCTCTGTAGCCCACACATGGAGCAACATATGTCTGGATGATATCAACAGTGAGATGTCTTATGCACCCAGAAGAGCTTATGGACAGAGCAAACTGGCCAACATCCTTTTCACACGGTCACTGGCCCAAAGACTCCAGGGTATGTGGTGATTTGATTATGTATTTAACCTTTGTTTAAGTATGGCAGATACACAGGGCTTGGACAAAAGGCAGTACACAAAAAATGGAAAACCATATATTGTAAAACTAGAGATAGAGAGAGAAAGAGATGTTGTCTGTTGGTGTTATTGGTTTAGAATGTAACCATTCCTCCAATATGGAATGTTTGGTTGGCAAAGAGTCCATATCTGGAAATTACTACTACTACGACAACAACTACTACTACTATTAACATTTGTAATACTACTACGACTATCACTACTACAACTACTACTACTACTACAACAACTACTAATATTACTACTACTACGACAACAACTACTACTATTACTATTAATATTTGTAATACTACTACGACTATCACTACTACAACAACTACTACTACTACAACTACTAATATTACTACTACTACGACAACTACTACTACTATTACTATTAATATTATTACCACTAATATTACTACTACTACTACTTTTACTATCAATACTACTACTATTACTACTAAGATTATTACCACTAATATTACTACTACTACTACTACTATGACTATTACTAATATTACTACTACTACGACAACAACTACTACTACTATTACTATTAATATTTGTAATACTACTATGACTATCACTACTACTACTACTACTACTACTACAACAACTACTAATATTACTACTACGACAACAACTACTACTACTATTACTATTAATATTTGTAATACTACTACGACTATCACTACTACAACAACTACTACTACTACAACTACTAATATTACTACTACTACGACAACAACTACTACTACTATTACTATTAATATTATTACCACTAATATTACTACTACTACTACTTTTACTATCAATACTACTACTATTACTACTAAGATTATTACCACTAATATTACTACTACTACTACTATGACTATTACTAATATTACTACTACTACGACAACAACTACTACTACTATTACTATTAATATTTGTAATACTACTACGACTATCACTACTACTACTACTACTACTACTACAACAACTACTAATATTACTACTACGACAACAACTACTACTACTATTACTATTAATATTTGTAATACTACTACGACTATCACTACTACAACTACTACTACTACTACAACAACTACTAATACTACTACTACGACAACAACTACTACTACTATTACTATTAATATTTGTAATACTACTACGACTATCACTACTACAACAACTACTACTACTACAACTACTAATATTACTACTACTATGACAACAACTACTACTACTATTACTATTAATATTATTACCACTAATATTACTACTACTACTACTTTTACTATCAATACTACTACTATTACTACTA
>BRDA01011941.1:0-33214 GCA_036984385.1 Crenuchus spilurus
ATGACTTTAAACCAAGACGTCTTAATGTATTAGCCACAGTAACCTTGGAAACAGTGGTGCCAGCTCTCTTCAGGTCATTGACCAGCTCCTCCCGTGTAGTTCTGGGTTGATTTCTTACTTTTCTTAGGATAATTGATGCACCACAAGGTGAGATCTTGCATGGAGCCCCAGTCCGAGGGAGATTTACGTCATGTTTAGCTTCTTTCATTTTCTAATAATTGCACCAACAGTTGATCTTTTTTCACCAAGCTGCTTGGCAATTGCCCCGTAGCCCTTTTCAGCTTTAAGAAGGTTTACAATCTTGTCTCTGGTGTCTTTGGACAGCTCTTTGGTCTTAGCCTTGTTAGTAGTTGGGAGCCTTACTGATTGTGTGGGGTGGGCAGGTGTCTTTATGCAGCCAACGACCTCAAACAGGTGCTTTTAATTAATTAATTTATTATTATAAATGTGTTATTTCTCCCAGAAAATTATTGCAATTACACATATTTTGTTTGTTTGACATAATTTCACACAAAACTCCAAAAATGGGCCAGACAAAATTATTGGCACCCTCAACTTCTTACACCTCTCAACTGGAATTTTGGACCAGTCTTCTTTTGCAAACTGCTCCAAGACTCTCATATTTGAAGTTTGCCTTCTCCCAACAGCAATTTTAAGATGGGATTTAGATCCGGACTCAAAGCTGGCCACTGTAGAACTCTCCAGCGCTTTCTTTTCCATCCATTTTTGGGTACTTTTTGAAGTATTTTTGGGGTCATTGTCCTGCTGGAAGAGCCATGACCTAGGACGCAAACCCAGCTTTCTGACACTGGGCCCTACATTGCGACCCAAAATGTTTTGGTAATCTTCAGATTTCATGATGTCTTGCACACAGTCAAGGTACCCAGTTCCAGAAGCAGCAAAACAACCCCAAAACATCTTTGAACCTCCACCATATTTGACTGTAGGTACTGTGTTCTTTTCTTTGTAGGCCTCATTCTGTTTTCGGTAAACAGTAGAATGATGTGCTTTACCAAAAAGCTCCATCTTGGTCTCATCTGTTGACAAGATGTTTTCCCAGAAGGATTTTGGCTTACTTACATACATTTTGGCAAACTGAAGTCTAGATTTTTTTATGTCTCTGTGTCAGCAGTGGGGTCCTCCTGGGTCTCCTGCCATAGCGTTTCATTTCATTCAAATGTTGATGGATAGTTCGAGCTGACACTGATGCACCCTGCGCCTGCAGGACAGCTTGAATTTCTTTGGAACTTGATTGGGGCTGCTTATGCACCATCTGGACTATCCTGGTTTGCAACCTTTTATCAGTTTTTCTCTTCCATCCACATCCAGGGCGATTAGCTACAGTGCCATGGGTTGTAAACTTCTTGATTATGTTGCACACCATGGACAAAGGAACATCAGGATCTCTGGAGATGGACTTGTAACCTTGAGATTGTTGATATTTTTCCACAATTTTGGTTCTCAAGTCCTCAGACAGTTCTCTTCTCCTCTTTCTGTTCTCCATGCTTAGTGTGGCACACAGACACACAGTGCAAAGATTGAGTCAACTTCTCTCCTTTTTATCTGGTTTCAGGTGTGATTTTTAAATTCCCCCCACCTGTTACTTATCACAGGTGAGTTTGAATGAGCATCACATGCTTGAAACAAAGTTATTTACCCTCAATTTTGAAAAGGTGCCAATAATTTTGTCCGGCCCAATTTTGGAGTTTTTTGTGAAATTATGTCATTTGCCTTTTTTGCTGTTTTTTGTGTTGTTCCAATACACACAAAGGAAATAAACATGTGTATAACAAAACATGTGTAATTGCAATAATTTTCTTGAAAAAATTTGTGGGAGAACTTGCAAATTCGCTCGGTTTTCAAATACTTATTTTCCTCACTGTATGTCCTGAATCTGGATGTGTAACCATGTTTGTGGTCATATTTGTCAAGTTTGCTTCCATCTTATCATTTTTGGAGTCACCTGCACTACACCCACCAACATTCAAATAGCTCAGTTCTTTTTGTAAGAATACATCACCAAAGCTTCTCCACATACACACCTTCAAGTCTCATCGACTAGTTAATGTTGTGTAGGACATGGTCCCTATTCTTTGTTTCTCTCTGTACTGTTTCAAAATCGAAAATTATCTTGCCGAATGGTTGATTGTGGGTGTGGGGCTCTGGGGGAAGTCACCCCCCAGTAGCATGACCAGAATATAAGATAAAATGATTCTTTATTAGTCCCACAGTGGGGAAGATGTCTCGTATGAAGGTCATCTTCCAACCTTTGGACAGTAGAACGTACATATTTTCCTTAGAGTAGCATTGTAAAGCTGTATTTTAGTTAGAACTCTGCATTTCTTAAAATACATTTTATTTTTTGGAAGCTTCAGCCTCTGTTTTCCTTACCTTCAAAGGAATTGTGCTCATTTTTAGCTGGCTGTCAGTACAGCATGTTATTACATGTGTGTGTGTGTGTGTGTGTGTGTGTGTGTGGTCTAATCACATTTACATTTGCAATCAGCATCCTGTTACGAGAGTGGAGAGAAAAGGAGCAACACTAACAGGCTGCACCAACTACAATGTGAATACAGACACTGCAGAAAAAAGCATTGTAGCCTGTAATCTAGCACATTGTTTATCCTTTTCTATGTCTTGTTTATGTGCAGCCTAGTAGCAGATGTTTTGCTGCTAGGCACCGGTCCCCAGTGGTTGGGGACCTTTGATTTAGGACAGTATGATTTATTGTCAACTATATATAAAATAATAATAAATTAATAAAGCATCACTGGCAGCCACTTACAGGCAGCAGGGCTTCGTGAAAGACTTATTTTGATGATCACTAAAATTGATTCTAGGTCGGCACTTCTTGCCATGAGTTGGTTGCCTAAGATGGTGGATGCAGCATTCAGCTACACAAGTTTTATTTTTTTAAAGCTCACTGTAAGTCCTACTGTGTCCTACACCACATCAACAACTCAGACCATAATGAAGATCTGAATGCTGGTTGAGAGAAGTACTTGTGATGTATTATTACAGAAACAACTGGGCCATTAGTAAGTGAAGTGATTTGAAAAAAAATCCTTAATTCTTATGAGTGCTTATAACTGATTATATAACTGCTTATTGCTCACCTCTTCTGCTTATCTTGAAGTTAGGAGAATTTGGTGCTAATTACAGTATAAAGTGTAAAAATGTTTGTCATTGTTTAACATCTTGATCATCACTGGGTCAGTACCTTTCCCGTTACTAGGGTGGAACTCTAACTTATATTTAATTGCAATGAATTTAAATTAATTACAAAGTTCAGTTTTGGAAATATACAAATCTGTTCCTTTCTCATTGAAAAGTAGTAAACCATTTATGTACTTTTATATGATGTACTTAAGTTTTACACAGATATTTATGTTGTTTGAAACTTGCTGGACTAAAATGTCCCTGTGCTGTACATTTCCTGTGATAGTGTGGAATAAAATATCAGTACTTGTTTGTACCTTAGGCTAGATCTTGTGGAGAGTTTTATAGAAGATTCAGAGCTGAGACAGAGCTGTCAGGAGGACCTGCTGCGACGTTTTCCTGACCTGAACCGTCTGGCTAAGAAGCTCCAGCGGCAGAGTGCCAATCTTCAGGACTGCTACCGTGTGTTCCAGGCTGTAGGTCAGCTGCCAGGTCTTGTACTGGCCTTGGAGAGGCACACTGGTAGGATACCAAGTCTGTCCAAATGAATCTTTCTGCAGTTTTCTGTATCATGCATACAGTTTTATATTTTATGAAAACCTGTCAACTCAGAACACACTGTGTTTTAGTGATGCTATTTACTGCTAATAATCTAATTAAGTGATGAATCCCACATGCAGAGCTAAAACTGTGTGTTCATACATGCCATGAAAGTCCTGCTAAACTGGATGTGAGGTTCGTAGGATTTCACTGTTCAACATTTTTCTCCTAAAATCTCAATAGTAAAAACTAGACAGTCAGTATTGTTTAGGTCGCCATGTTTCTCAGTGTAGATTTGTGCTATTTCTCCATAGAATCATCTACAAAGTCCTCTGTCTCAGTGTCTGAGCAAAACCAAAAAAATGAACTAAATCACAGACCACAAACATTTAGCTGTGCCAGCTGTGCAGCCTGCGAATGGAACAGCTTCTGTTTATACGAGTCTCCTATTGATTTGGTCCTGTTTTAACTAGCATTACATTTCCCAGAAAAAATGCATGTATAAAAGAGACTTTTGTCTAGGAAAAAAGAATTTGGTAACATTTTATAATAACTTTCATTAATAGCTCATTAACTAATGATTAATAACTGTGAACAAATCATTTGTTCATGAGAATTTCATTAACAAATGATTTAATAATGATTTAGTAACGATTTGATAACATTTGCAAAAATAAATACAATCATTAGTAACTACATGAACTGTCATTTATAAACATTTGTTCATGTTCAAATTCTCATGAACTAATTTTGTTCAGTTATTAATCATTTAATGGATTATTAATGAAAATTATTATAATGTGTTAACGAGAATTATGTCTAGAATTGTGATGTATTGCACATTCTTAATTTAGCTGGAAGAAATGCTGAACAATAAAACAAAGTCAAAAGAGAGCGGGCAACACTCCACTACAATTCCTACGTTCACACTACACATTTATTGCCTGAGAGAAAGTAGTAGCCCTCGTATAATATCTGATATTTCATTAACTCACAGATGACAAATGTTTCGGCCCACAAGCCTTCCTAAACGTGTTGATATTTACAAAAAAATTACCTCAATATATAGTGTCATTGATTAGTGTCACCTTAATGACAACAAAAAATTCTAAGTACCGGTACTAGAAATATTTTTAATTTTAATAATTTTATCATATATTATGAGTGCTACTCCTTGCTTCACTCAATGAATAAAACAAAAACATATTTATTTTCAGATGCTTCAAATGTACCTTCTATTCCCACCACTGACAGGGAGCCATCAAGTCCTGTTGAATGCAGCATTCATCTCACCCTTCAATGACCTAATCTCAGACTTCTCCAAGTTTCAGGAAATGATTGAAACTACACTGGACATGAACCAGGTCAGCAAATGGTGGTTTGATGTGCTGTTTTGTACACTGTGGTCTTCTCAAGATTATTCTGTTAATGCTGGTGATGGTCTCTCTGCAGATTGAGCATCATGAATTCCTGGTGAAACCCTCGTTTGACCCCACACTCAGTGAACTGAGGGAGAACATGGACCAGCTAGAGAAAAGCATGCAGGCCGCCCTAAACAGTGCAGCTCGTGAACTTGGTAAGCCTCACCCTATCATCTTCTAACTTTTCTCTTTCTAGGATCCCACTGATCCTAAAATATTGTTCAAAAATGTTTCATTTTACTATTAGAAGTAATAAAATCTAGATCTATGCTTTATGGTTGAAAATAGTTTATATTTAACTCGTTCATAGTATAGTAAATTATTCAAAATAGTCTTTCAAACAAAATTATCCAGCTAACGGTGGTCATGATCAACAACTGACTGCAAAACCTGTAGTATATGCACCCATGTTTAAATTAGAAATATAAACATCTATATTACAAGTAACTACTCCTTCTAGTACACACAGTATATACAGACTGTACCATGTACAGTACAAGTCAAACGTATGAACACACCTTCTGGACCTCCAGTGGTTTTTCATGATTTAAAAATGGTCTGCATTGTAGATTAATACTAAAGTCATCCAAACTATGAGTAAATACATATGGAATTTTTTTAGTAAACAAACCAGAATATTTTATATTTTCTTCAAAGTAGGCTCCTTTTGCTTAGATGACGGCTTTCTTGGAATTTTCTCAGTCAGCTTTATGAGGTAGTCACCTGGAATGGCTTTCAGTTAACAGCTCTGTCTTGGCAAGAGTTCATGACTTGCATTTCTTGCCCTCTTAATCTGTTTGAGACATCAGTTGTGTGTCTACTTTGAATAATCTAAAAAATATTGTGGTTAGTTTAACACTTAAGTTTACTACATGAGTCATTATGTTCCATTGTAGTCTAGATGATGGATGACTTCAGTATTAATTTACAATGTTGGAACAAAACCTTTGACTGCTACTATAACGTATGTTGGTATATAACACTACATTACATTACATTGCATTTAGCGGACGCTTTTATCCAAAGCGACTTACAATAGTGGGAAAGTACAAATGCGAAAAACACTAGATAGCCACCAGTGACTGGAAACAAATTCCTTGAGTGCATCAGCATACTTGGCTAATAAATCTGATTCTGTTATCTTTTTCTTTTTTTACATTTATATCTTTTTAAAATGATATTCTTATCTCGGTTATGCAGGTTCAAAAATATATGTTGTGGAAAACTATGTCCATGATTTAATTCAAAGAGAGAAACTGTCATGTTTTATATTCATTGCATGTAAAGTGGCATATTTCAAGCCAAGTTGTTTTAATGTTGATACTGTTTGTACATTAATTTTCTCAAATTTTAAATAAAATATTCTAATTTGAAAATTTGGATTTCTGCTGATCATGAACTATAAAACAAAAAATGTTTGAAATTTAAGCGAATTTTTTCACAATATTCTGTTTTTAGATAGGACAAATTATCAATATTTGTATATGTGTATATGGGTGTTTATTTATTATGTGTATGTGTGCATATATTAAGTTCTGCAGTCTTCTAGCACTTCATCATTGATCAGTTTGATCACATGGCTACTTTTGATGTAGCACTATGTCTGTCAAAATATGGGAAAAAATATTAAAAAGCTACTTAAAAAATAGAATTGGGAAGTTGAATGAAAGTTTTTATAGTTTTGCATTTGCTTGACTTTATTTTTTTCTCTAACTGTGCTGTAGGGCTGGATGCAGGCAAGACAGTAAAGCTGGAGTCTAATGCACAGATGGGTTACTACTTCCGTGTCACCTGCAAAGAGGAGAAGAATCTGCGCAACAACAAGAAGTTCACAACTCTAGATGTGCAGAAGAATGGAGTGCGCTTCACCAACAGGTGTGAAATGAGCCCTTGTGGAATCGACTACACTATCTGGGTGATATTTGTATCAGATTGTTTGTTACATGTCATTAGAAGTACAGCATCATAAGACCGGTACTTGTAGATAAGGTACCACCTCAGGCACACCTCTCTGATGGATAAGAATCCAGCTCCTGGCTGCCCCCAAACCATAATGCCAGGAGCTGGATTTGTATGGGGGTGTGAAATGCACCTCCAAGTTCCTTTAGCTACAGTATGTCCATTCATAGATGCATGGATTAATGGGGATCTACATATTCACAAGATTCAGCCTAATAAATAAAACTGTTTACTCTGCATTGCAGTAAGCTAAGCTCTTTGAATGAGGAGTACATCAAAAACAAGGAGGAGTATGAAGAGGCTCAGAATGCTATTGTTAAAGAGATCATCGGCATTGCTGCTGGTGAGGAAAATTTCTGCATTCAAACAATGTGACTCTTCAGTTACACCTTAAGGGAAATTCTATAATTTATTCAAAATGTTTGCATAATTTAAATGTTGGGATGTAAGCAAAATTATTGAGTATTGATGAAAAACATTTAATTGAAGAGAGACCTGCTGACTACAGTGGAGGTAATAGAAATCAGGGGTTGCAATATCTGTTCTACAAAATAACCATTCTACTATCAAAAACCACCAGTGAAGCTACACTTGTATTGTGTTGAATATAACATATTGATGATGGTAAAATACGGGAGTGATAAATGCCTTGCATGTACCCTCCACTGTGAATGAATGAATTACAAGTGCATTTTATACCAAAGCCTTCTTAAATCCATTTTAAAACAATGACTTGGACTGTATATACAGGGCAAGGTGTTAAATTGTCTTTGAGAGGCATGTATGTAGAATTTAAAAAAAAAACGAATTTTGCAAAAATCAGCATTTATTTATTTGCTATAGGTTATGTGGAACCATTGCAGACGCTCAATGAGGTAATAGCCCAGTTGGATGCAGTGGTCAGCTTTGCAGTGGTCTCCCATTCAGCACCTGTGCCATATGTTAGACCCAGGATACTGGAGAAAGGCAGTGGCAGGTTGATCCTGAAGGGAGCGCGGCATCCTTGCGTAGAGGCTCAGGATGATGTGGCCTTTATCCCCAATGATGTAACCTTCACTAGAGGAGAGCAGATGTTCCATATTATTACAGGTACACTATTGGTCTTCATTACAGGAAAATTCAATTTCATGGTTCATTGAGGATGATGACTAGGATGGCACTGCCATTGATAAGGGTCATTGTAGATGTTGTAGGAGGATGTAGACATGATGTACAACTTCATTGTGCCTGATATCCAGCCCCCAGTGATGGAGGGGAAAAAACCTCTTCTTTTCTTCTCAGACATTTAATTTTATTTTTTTGCCTTTGTTTATTGTTTTTGAAATTGTGTGAAAACATTTTTAAACCCAAATTTTCACCCCAATGTAGTAGTGGCCAATCGGTCAACCCATTCGCTAGGACTCTCACAATCACTTTTAATGTCTTTGACCTCTATGGAGGGTGAAAACTAGCACATGCCTCCTCTGATGCATGTGAAGTGCCACTGATACACTGTTGCTGGGCAGCAAAAGTGCTTGGAGGATCACAGGATCCCCAACTCTTATGTACTGACCTACAGACGCATGAGCCAGCAGACAATATATTGATGGGGAGACAGCACAGACAATTTTGCTCTCTCTCAGGGCTCTGACTGTTGATTGCAAGAAGCATGTCTGGAATTCAAATTTGCGATCGTCTGATCATAATCTGAGCACCTTAGTCCCCTGAGTCACTCGGAGCCCAAAAACATTTTTTATTAAATTTTTAGATTCAGATTTGTAAAAATTTATTTCATTGTCAGTGGCTCTTTTGTCTGCTACCCAAACACATGGCACTGAGAGCTGGCGCTGCTTTATGATGATGATCTGACCCTGCAGTCTGAGGATGGCGTAAAACATAAACGGTACCACAGACAGCTTTTTGTGTACATGATGGGACAAATGTGGTGTTAAAGGAATGGTTCATCCAGAAATCCTGTTTACACAAGTCTTCACTTAGGAAAACCCATGTTTTTGTTTCTCCAATTTCAAGTTGATGCTGTGAGGCTAACAAACACGCAAATGTAATCATCGCATAAATATAAATAGTCCAGTAAAAGTCATCCAAATAGCATTTCAGTCATTTTTGTAAAAACAAATCACCATATCTAAATCAACTCAAAGTGCTTCTGAATCTTAAGGTATTAATTGTTTATTAGTGAAGTTAGGATCGCAACTCCAGTTCTAAACTTAACAAGCCAAAAAGTTTCCGGGCTGACGGACTCAATTTAAATTAAGAGGAAAACTCTGTGAATTGTTTCTAGGCAAAACATTCCTTTAAAACAGGGGTGTCAAACTTTGGTCCTGGAGGGCCGGATTCCTGCGGAGTTTGGTGATTTCTCTGGTCTGACCCTACAATTAAACCTGCTCATTACCTGCTGAGCTGAATCAGGTGTATTTTGAGGAAGTTCACAAAACTCTGCAGGAATCCGGCCCTCCAGGACTGGAGTTTGACACGTGCTTTAAAACCACAATGTATCCATCATGCATAGAAAAAGCCGCCTGTGGTTCCATTTATGATTTATGGCATTATCATACTGCAGCATCAGATTTCAGTCAAGCAAAGGGGCTTTATTTCTCAAGTGTCATTTCTCACTTCTTATATTTGGACAGCAGAAAAAAATGGCCTCAGACAATGAATTGAAATTCAAAAATGTTGCAATCCAGTTGTGTAAGTGTTTGCATTCCAGAGGTGTGCATAGACTTTGTGAAGAAGTCTTTTGATGTTGATTTTGTTATGCCATTCTGCTTCTTCTTTTAGGCCCTAATATGGGGGGTAAATCCACTTACATTCGTCAGGTGGGCGTCATCGTGCTGATGGCACAGATTGGCTGCTTTGTACCGTGTGATGAGGCAGAGCTGAGTGTGGTGGACTGTGTGCTGGCCCGTGTGGGTGCAGGGGACAGCCAGATGAAGGGAGTGTCCACTTTCATGGCTGAGATGCTAGAGACAGCTGCTATTCTACGGTTAGTACATAACACTTATTTGAGTTAGTTTCTTAGATTTAATAATTTAAAAATTTGCTCAGAAATCATATTTGGACTGTTTTTCACTTAGCCAGATGTAGTCAGTCAACCTCAGATGGTGCAGCCACCATCTAAATAACTGACAGATGAGCAGAGCTAATCTAGAATCATTACATAATCATTACATCACTTCTACTCTTAATGCTCTTAATCTGTTTATTGCATAAACTCTGATCACAATAATGATAAAAATACAATGAACTGTGCAAAACTAACTCGGATAATAACTCCTTAAATAATCATCATGGTTGCTTTGTCTATGACTTTGTCTATTGGGTGTCTCATTCTCATACAGCTATTAAAGTGACACCTTCAGCAGACTACTCTGGGCCATGTTCACTAAAGAGTTTAACCAACGAAACAGCAAAGAACATTTTTTAATGTTGGTTTTATTTATTTGAAAACATTGCTTACAGGCTTTTCCTGCATTAATGTCTTTGTCATGATCACGTTTTATTGTTTTATTGTCTGCTAAGCATGTATCCGTTCATAATTAGTCCTTTTATATTTTCAGTTCTGCCACTGAGGACTCCCTGATCATAATTGATGAGTTAGGGCGTGGCACTTCCACTTATGATGGCTTCGGCTTGGCTTGGGCCATCTCTGAGTACATTGCCACACGTCTTAAATCTTTCTGCCTTTTTGCTACTCACTTCCATGAGCTTACTGCACTGGCACAGGAAATACCTACAGTCTGCAACCTCCATGTTACTGCACTGACCACTGACAGCACTCTCACAATGCTCTACAGGGTGAAAAAGGGTGAGTTGGATTTGTTTCTGAGGTCATGGAGCTCATTTGTACACCTTGAATCGCCATGTATTTAGTCTTGATTATATTTGAATATATAGTCTTGTGTAAAAAAAGGTTGATGGGAATTTTCTTTAAAAAACCAAATCAGTCCTGTACCAGCCATGCTGCTGTCTGAAGTGACTTCCTGTAGCTAGATTTTATTTATTTTATAATTTTCATAATGTGTCCTAAACAACAATGATTGGTCTGTAAGATCTTAAATAAGATCTGGATGTGGTTTTTGATCATAGTCTGTTCACAGTGCATCGTGATTGTGTTTACAGCTGACTTATAATTGTGACCATATGAAATCTGAACATGATCTCATCACCAAAAATCTGATGTTTATACGATGAAATGTCTGATGCTGGTCTGTTTCACTCATTCAGGCGTATGTGATCAGAGCTTTGGGATTCATGTTGCTGAGCTTGCTAACTTCCCCAAACATGTGATTGCTAATGCTCGGGAAAAGGCTCTGGAACTTGAGGAGTTCCAGGACATCTCCAGAGTTGATGAAGAAGGAATAGATTCTGGGCCTGAAGCCAAGAGGCGCCACATAGAAAAACAAGTGGGTAATTTTTTTGTTTTTGTGTACTCTGTAGTTTGCAAAATGTCTTAGATTTACATGTACAATGTTTGGCAGATGGTCTTATCTAATGCTTCGTTGTCCACACAAATGACTACTAGTGCATCTCAAAAAAAGAGTATCATGACAGTTTTTCATGATTTAATTCAAAAGTATCGTCCTTTTTTATTTATTACATGTAAAGTGATGTATTTTAAGATTTTTTGTTTTAATGTTGATACTGTTTAAATGGTAATTTACTCAAACTTGAAATTAAATGTTTTAATAATTTTAGATTCTAGATTTCTGATTTTCATCAGCTGTGTCATACTGATCAACAGTTAAAACAGGGTGAACGGAGTCAAATATGTTTCACTACAAAGCAGCCTGATAGTTATGTTCCCTAACTAAAGATACTGAAGATATGTCCTTCAAGGAGTCACCCCAGTGACAGGAAAGGTACTAACCCATTGAGGGTCCAGTACCTTCTTTGTCTTTGAAGGCCAGCATCAGGGCTTTAAATTTGCTGCTATCGGAAATCAGTAGAGTGGCATTGGTTTTTGAATGCCTGCTTGCTAAAACTAAAAGCACACTGTTAATTTCCTTACAGGAAGGAGAGAAGATAATCGAGACTTTCCTGAATAAGGTGAAGTCTATCCCAGTTGAGGGCCTGTCTAATGAAGCTATCAAAGCAGAGTTGTGCAAACTGAAGGCCGAAGTGGTGGCTCAGAACAACAGCTTTGTTAATGAGATCATTTCTCGTTCTACGAATATGAAAACAGTTTGAGTGAGAGGACTGTTGAGGCTCTTTAAGAAAGAAAACCTGTGGCATAAGGATATATTTTAGAAGTATGTTGTTTTTTTCCTCTTGGAGACCGATCTGTATTATCTTGTTTTTTGTTCTTGTTTTGTTTGTAGTAAATACATTCTGCCTGTTTGTATTTTCAACTTCCAACTGCAGTCCTGTTTACTAAATTAGTTGCTGTTCATTTTATATATCATATATATAACACTATAATGCAGAGTGAAATTGTTCTGAAACAAATTTTGCCATCTAGTGGATGAATTAAATACCAGAAATTATTTTTTTCGTCAGAGAAAATGCTGCTGCTCTTTGATTCCCACTTCCCTTCAAATGTTTTCACAAACTATAATTCAGTTAAACAAAAATGGCAACATTTAAAAACTTGCCACCCATGAAAAATTGAAGATTTGATTCCTCTGCAATGTACTTTTAATCTTCCACATTTTCACACATTCACTATTGTGTTGAATTATTAATACCACATTTAAACAGCTCTGTTCTGATTGAGTAAATGACCAAACATACCCACAGCCACATATTGTTGGATTTTCAGTATTGTCCCTAGAACTTTCATTGACTTTAGACTCAGCTTCATATTTTAGAATTCTATGCACTCTTAAAGATTTTGACAAAACTAACAAGTGTGTAAATTGGTAATAAAATGTATTTTGTTTCATGTTTGATGTTTATTCCTTCACAGATGTGTGCATTTGTTTCCACTGATATAATACTCGATTTGGCTGTTTTGGTTATCAAACCTTTATTACATTATTTGTACAGTGTAAACAACAGGAGGGATACAATAGGACAACAGTTCTTTCATGAAAAATGCCAATAGAAAAAAAGGAAAAATGAAATACTGAAGAGAAGCAATCATCTGGGATTTAAAGAGGGTGTATTATGGAAAGAAAAATGTGCTTTTACACCTGCGTTTGGGTATCTGGAATGCTCACCAACTCTCGAACTATGTAAAATGAAAACCCAGTCTGTTTTGCGGCCTGTCTTGAGTGTGAAAACATGATATTCAGTGACAGGTTCATAATTGGGCTCCTCTGATTGTGCAATAAAGTCATTTGGCCATGGCCCCTCATAATTCCCCCCCACAAGTTTGAACTGCAGTCTGCCATTTTATATTTACATAGTGATTCTGAGAATCATAAGCTCTGCCCTCTGTGCTGAAAGGAGGGCAGGGTGAACAGTGCCTCATTTCCCTGCCTCCTTAAATCCTGTCATTTATCAGTGAGGTGTTAAATATGCATCAAACAGGCTTATCTGACAACTAACCATTTTAAGGATTTTGACCAATAAATGGGGCAGACTTTTGATTTAGACCCTCAGACATGGTAACTTGTAGAAAAGGGGTATAATATGGGACCTTTTAAATGAAACCAGCAGGTATCAATGCTGCAAGGATATAGATAATGTTAGAATGTTGTCACAATGTCATTCTGCCTGCTGGCACAACAATAGGTTTACAAAATCTCACTTGGTACAGATATATAATGAGAAGTCATTGTGGGCACATTGTAAAAAGTCTTAAGTTGGCACAACTTTGGTGACAAAGCATTCATAAAATTAAATTGCAACAGAAGTGCACAATGTAAAGTGTGTCGGCTTTACATGGAGGAACTTTTGCAAAGCTAGCTGTGAGCATAGTTTTTGTGGAACTTTAATGGATGAGTTACATTATGCAGTTCAAGTGCAGTTTTGATTCATGTATGTTTCATGCAAATAAAATTGCTTCACCAGTTTCACCATGTTAAGCCAGCCTTAGGCAGCCATTTTTTTTTATTATGTAATTTTGGTAATGCTTGTTTCCTTGTGACATTGTATAACAAGAAAAAATCCAAATAGAGATACTGTAAATGTCTTGGTCAATAGGGCCATCACAGTACATTAATTTTGACTTTGATACTGGGATCAAGTGTATTATGATACTTGATACCAAATTGGTAGTCTAACTGTAAATGTAAAAAACATGGTCTTTAATTACGTTTTTGATAGAACAGACACATTTCCATTTTTTCCATATTCCATTTTATTTTACTTTTTTTTCATTTATTTTTAATGTAATCTCTGTAATCCATACAGAATTCTTCAGTTGTCAGTAAAACAGCCTGTGCAGCTTATTTGCATTAGAAAATATTGAAAGTTGAGTATATAACTGCTTTACAGTATGAGTATTGAAACGTTTCTTGGTGCATCTCCAGTGATCAGTAATTTTTACTTTAAATACTGACTTATTTAAAATATATAGATGCGCACTCACAATAATTATAGTCTATTTGCATGTTTACTAATTAGATTATTATGTAAAAAGCTTAAACGTATTCTGTTTACACATTACAGTACCTGCAGGTTATGCTGGAAAATGGCATCATACATATCAAATATAGCTTTTATTATAAAGAAGGTCCACAGCTGAGGTTTGTATGTCATTGGTGATGAGGGAGCCCTTGTGATCACCCTCCTCTGGCTCCTCTATGTGTTAATGGCTCCTCCTGCTTGAGAGAGACGGAGCTTGTGCTGAGAGCGCAGGGGGAGCTGAAACACCCCGAAAAAACACCAGCTCGAAGAGAGTTGGCGTTATTTTAGTGTTTACGCCGCAGGTGACCTTATGTTAGCGTACAAAAGAGAGCGTCCTGGGGAAGCGTTGTAATTTTTTGGAGGTAAAAATAATTCTACTCGCCAAATGAACTCCGTCAGAGCGACCAGCAGAAGACCGAGGAGAGTGAGGCCGCGCCCGGTGCAGCCGGAGAGGAACAACGACGAAAGAGGTGAGCAAAGCCGTCAATAACACCAAACACGAACGTGTTGACTTTCAGTCGGATTGACTCGGTTCTCCTGGTGTTCCGTGTCGGGCTCAGCTATTGTGGACTGACCAGCTTCAATAGGAAACGTCGAGGCTCGGAGACGGCAGGCACGCAGGGCCAGGCCGCGCTTTGTTTGGCTTCATTGGCCACAAATACTGACTAGCCTCTCCGCTAACTCATACCAGCGCTAACCTTCTGAGGAACTGCGGCCTTGTCACACATTCCGCTCAACAAAGAGTACACGAACTGTCTCAAATGTGTTATTTTCACAATATCGGGGTTTGCTGTTAAACGAGAATAATTAAAACGCGTTTTTGCACATTAAACATACGTTGCGCAGCTGCTTGGCTAGTCAGTGGGCTGCCATTTTGGGGGGTGTAGTAAATTAGCCTGCTAACGCGAACTAGCAACAGTAGCTACAGTTACGACAAGCAAACAAAATAGTTACAACAGGAAACTGTACCGCGTCCATTAACACACATTAGATTTAGTTGAATTAATCGAGAGGTATAAGTTTTAAGCTGTTTTTTTCTTTATTCCAAACTGTCTGTGTTTACATAGGGCCGGGATTTGCTAGCGGTGGCTAGACGAGTTTACCAGCTAACACTAGCTTGTCTACAAGCTAGCTACGCAGTTGGGTTCATACCGAACCGAGTCTGAAGAAAACCTCAATCTCGCAGGTTTAACTGTAATTATTTTGGGTGTTTGTCAAACTTGTCGTCGTATTTGTGCTGTTAACATGTAGCTGTTGAATTCTCCGGTAAGTTTAAGTTGAATTAGCTGAACATCTCTGGTGAAGGCCTTCACTGGGCTCCCTCCAGCTACAAACCAGCGTACATTATATCTGTGATATGTACAAATCGAGGACTTGGCCTGTTTTTGGCAGCTTGTAACCTAGTTTGATGCCTATGTTTTGGCTCATAACACCCTGAACGTTTAATTGTCGTCATAACATATATTTGCGCATTGTTGTTTGGGTCTTTGTGTTCATGGATATCAGACATTTTGACTTAATTGGATGAAAGAAACGTGATTGTCGTCTTTTATACTGATGGCTGCCCTAAAGCTTAGTTGACCAACAAAAATACTGTCCGTCTATGTTTTTCATGTTTTTTTGAGTTGGTTTGCCACACTGAAGGAGAGGGAAAGCTTTTTAAGCACAGTAATGTCTATTCGGGAGTTATGGCAATGGTTCACCCAGAAACAGTATTTTCATATCGCTCCCATTTACTCCGGATGTAGACGACCAGACAAGACATGTTTGGAGTGCAAATTTTGCTGCTTTAATTAAGAACTAGAGTTTCGAGGCAAGCAAACATCAGAAATCAGTAGACACCTAAATAGCCAAGTCTGTAACAATACATTACCAAAGCTGCTCTCAACCAACTCAGAATGCATCCAGATTTTAATTAAGGATTAGTTGATGTATAGGATACATTATGACTTACGATGAGCATTAAAAACAGAACTAAATGCTACAGGCAATCACTCCAGACTGCAGCAGGGCTGATCTTGGATTAGATTCCTCTCTATTTATGGCAGCATTCATCACAAACTGATTCTACATCAGCACTTCCTGCTTTGATTTGGTTGGCAGAGAAGCATTCAGGTACACAAGTTTTAGTCTGGAGGTGGTTTGAGCAGGTTGAAATACATTTTGGTTATTTAACAGAAACACCTGGAATCTTGAGGTGATTGAGTTCTCTTGTTTGCTAGCAACAAATGGAAATATTGTGAAATTATGATTTTTGAGAAAACAGTTCCTTTAAATCTTTAAATTTTTAATACCCCAGTTCTTGGTTTCTAATTTAAGTATTATTTGTTTAATTTACCTTGGTAAATTGTTAAACCACGCTCTTGCTCTGTCTGTCACACATTTTAAGTGTAAAAGGCAGAAAATGTGTAGTTTTTGCACATTCCATTTGCACATCATTTTACCATTTGGATGTAATGCAACTGCATGTGTAGATGCAAATAATTATCACAGGTCTGATAATGTATGACATATTGGCACCTTTTGGGTGTTATGCCACTGCATATGTAGATGCAAAAAGTCATCACAGATCTGAAAGTCTAGCAAAATAAGACCATTTTGATACTTGTATCTCATAGGCAAAATGTCTATAGTTAATTTATTATTGTTAAACTATTAACTTGGTTAGGTATAGGAGTTCTGCAAAATAGTTAAATTACTGCAGCTAGATTACAGAAGGCAAGACATAAATAGTACAGATTCGACTTTTGGATGTTTGTCCTTCATCTTTCATTGATTGTTTCAGCTAGTAGTGTGTCCAGTAAAACTAAGTTGCACCAGTTATTTTGGTTATCACCTGCAGTTGATGCTGAGAACAGTGCATTTTTATTCATTGGCTTTGTTATTTACATTATAGCTTATATTGTGTACATCAAACATGATTTTGGACATGAAAAATGTGCTATATATATCATGTATATTGTTTTTTTTTTTTTTTTTTTTTTTTTTTTTTTTTTTACAATTTAATTTGGTAAACTGTCCCATGTGACATGAGCTCGCTGATCAATAACAGATTGGTTGTCCAAGCAACTCAGACTTTTTGATAAATATCAAAAGTAAATGCGCAACATATTTAAAGTCAACTGAAACTGAGTTCAGACATCCAAGCTTTGTGTGAAACACGGTTTCAAAGCTCCTGAACATTGTTACTTTCACTTTTCCAAAATGAAAATCAGTCTGCTCACATGTCAGTTTACCTGTTTTGTTGGGATTTTAAAGGACATATTTATCACTTCCAAACCTTCTGTCTTTTTTTTTTTCCTAGCAGAACACAGCAAAATCACTTCACCACAGTTTTGATGCATAAATGTGGTTTGGAACAACACTTTTTTTGTGTGTGTGTGTTTAACAGCCTTAGGACTCTTAAGTTCAGTATACTATTGCAACATCAGAAAAGTGTAACTTCAGAGCTGTGTGTTTAAATTTAAAATATGAAATAAAAAATATGTCTCTTCAGAATGGGTCTTTTTTGGCAGCATTCATTGGTGAAATGTTCATTGATGAATTCATTCAGATGGGAAACAGTAACTTAATACTTAGTGTCAGGTTCACTGTACTTGTACTGCACATTGTAATTGTGCTTTTGTGCTATGTTGCTGCTGTTATTTACATTTTTTGAGTGTTGAAAATGGAGAAGTGCTTTTTAAACTGAGATATGACTTTCAAAGCTATGAAGTCATACCTCAGTTTGAGGTAGTTTTTCAAAATCCCTGCTACTTTGCATTCTGTAGTTTTAAAATATAATTTTTCTTCTGATCTCAACTACGGTTTGACTTGAAAATCATAGAGCCTAAAAATATACAAATCGTTAGACCCCTTTACTTTTTCATTCGTTTTTAACATTTAAATGTTGTGTCCAGGTACCATTTGTAGTGAAGACAGACACTGTAGGGAAGACAGACTGTAGGCCTCTCAGGTAAAGACAGGTAGGTAGGGCACAGACATATGGAGGTATTGAAATAGGATGTTGGTTGTACAGATTTTCTACAACTGTAGCTTCTTAGGGACAGGACTGCTCATAAGAACATGGATATTACTTTGAGGGCTCCATTATATTCTAAATCTACTTTCCTGAAACGTGATTGCCTCAATATTTTCCACAGTTTATGTTTAAACAGGACCAGAGGTTGCAGAAATTAATATAAATTTATTTATTGACATTACTCTTAATTTGTAGGTGATATTTGCAGAACACCTCTTCCACAGTCACTGAAGAAATGATGCCTTATTTTCTCCCCTCATTCTGAAAAGGCCACTTATTTATTTTTTATTTTTTTGTTAAATGTGTTGTTTTTATTTTATATTTTTTATTTGGTGGGGGGTGGTGTAAATGTTTTTTCTTTGAGTGCCTATCTATTTTTACATGCCTGTCCTGCTCAGTTGCCACTAAGCCAGTTGTGAATTTGTTTTTGCTTCTCTAAAGTTTTGAGGTAGGCTGCACGATTTTTACAGGTAGTAAAAATTGCAGAAAGTATTTTTTTTTTTTTTTTTTTTTTTGTATTTATTTATGGTAAACCTGTTCTCTCTGTCGATTTGTTCATGTTCACAGTATCTGTCCCACTTCATCTGAGCATGGAAGGCTACATGCACTGGGAAAGCACGTATAAGACAAGTGTACCATAATCATAGTTCATTGTTGTTATAAATTGACAAATGCCCAGTTGATTGAGTATTTCCCCTCGGTCTACCCACTGTGTGCAGATGAGGACGTCCCTGCAGATATGGTTGCAGAAGAATCTGGTCCAGGAGCTCAAAACAGTCCATACCAACTGCGTAGAAAGTCCTTGTTGCCCAAGAGAACCGCGTGTCCCACAAAAAGCAGTATGGAGGTAAAATGGGTTCAGTTCAAAATATTCTCCACTTTTCTTGCATTTTATTTTGTTCAGAATATCTATTTTAAGACAGATGTTTGTGCACCTCATTCATAAAGCAGTCTGGGAATTTTCAGTGTGAAGGAGGGGAGTTAAACTACTGTAGACTGAATAGGAGTTGATATGTAAATGGTTTCTGTGACATCACATAAATTACGTATTGGTAGTTTAGGAAACATTGTTTTTCAGTGACAAGGGCCTTTAAAGTATATTGATTCAGTTACTTTTGTAAATTATAATATTTTGTGTTCTTTTCAGGGAGCCTCCACTTCAGCTACAGAAAACTTTGGCCACAGAGCAAAACGTGCTAGAGTGTCAGGAAAGTCTCAAGACCTTCCAGGTAAGTGTGGAAATGAATGTCGACAACAATGTGCTAGTTCAGGGATATCCAGTCCTGTCACTGGAAATGTCTTACCTTGTAGAGATCAGTCTGCGTGTCAGCTCTTGGGCCTTGTGTGATTAAGGGTATTGGTATTCATGATGTGTGACATTTTATGTTGAGCGCAAAGTGGTGTTTACCTTAAACCAGGCTTTCATATTTAGATTTTTTTAAGTTTGTAGCTAAGCAGTTATAGGCATTGCATTGAATGTGCTTCAGCAAGTTATTTCTTCCTTCTTAGCTGCCCCTGCTGAGCAGTATCTCCAAGAGAAACTTCCAGATGAAGTGGTCCTGAAGATTTTCTCCTACCTGCTGGAACAGGACCTGTGCCAGGCTGCCTGTGTGTGCAAGAGATTCAGTGAGCTAGCTAATGACCCCATTCTCTGGTGAGAAATATGTCTTGTTCCATTTAGTTTCACTGATGATTTTCATACAGTTACTTCATTTTTTTATTCTGCCAGGATTGGGCTCAATAGAAATAGCAGTAATGTGCTAATACTTTGTGTCTCTGTAGAACATTAGTGTTACACTCATACTCCAGATCCTTTATTACTGATTATTGCTAGTTTTATTAAGTTTTTTTAATCTCTCTACAGTTCAAAGATGAACCTTTCAGCTTTATTAGTTGATCATTATTTTAAATTAATATTTTAATATTTTTTTTATTGAGATTTGATAGTTTTATTTCAGGTCCTTAGCATATTATTTGTACTTATTCATTTTCCCTAATAATTAGAATTACATGTTATTCTCAGCTACACTGTAAATATGGGTCACCCTCAGTGTACTTTGAAATTAAAGAAGTGTTAGTCATCTGATGAACTTTTGGAAAGTCAAAGTGAACTTTGCATAAATATGCTGAATGGCAGGCAATTTTTTATTTATTTTTTGTTATTGCTTCATGTATACTACAGGAAGAGATTATACATGGAGGTGTTTGAGTACACACGGCCCATGATGCACCCAGAACCAGGAAAGTTCTACCAGATAAATCCTGAAGAATATGAGCAGCCCAACCCATGGAAGGAGAGTTTTCAACAACTGGTATGACTGTCTCCTTGAGGGAACAGCAAGCCCTCTAAAATTGTAATTCCATTCTTTCATGGTGATGGCACTAGTTCATGTGTTTGTAATTTGTTGGAGGAGGGAAAAACAGCCTTCGTAGTATCCACCCTCAGAAGAGTCATGTATAAACAGCAAGCATGTTGCTTTCATTCTTTTGAGTCTGTGCACTTGATTCATAATTCAGTCCTTTGACTTTTTGCAGTATAAAGGAGCACATGTTAAGCCTGGTTTTGCAGAGCATTTCTACAGTAATCCAGCTAGATATAAAGGCAGAGAGAACATGCTGGTATGGACTTTTTCTTCTTCCATTGTCATATGTCTGTTGTTTGTGTTCAGTAATTAAACCAAGCCTTTAAAAGTCTTTAAATTGAAACATGAGGTCATTAAATATCCAGATTGGAGAATTAAATATTAAATTTACCAATGGTGGTTTGATTACACTAATTTGCCTATGTTTGTTTAAATTAGTACTGAATTATCTGACACATCCTGTCAGAAAATTGACCACATGTTGAATAAAATCAGTATATATTTAGGCACTTTTGTGTTCTGTAAATATTTACTAAATTGTGTAGTAAACTCCTAAATAAATGTTTGTCCGGTTTGTAGTACTATGACACCATTGAGGATGCCCTGGGAGGTGTTCAAGAAGCCCACTTTGATGGGCTGATATTTGTTCATTCTGGCATCTATACAGATGAGTGGATCTACATTGAATCTCCAATCACAATGATTGGTGCAGGTACATTTGGTTGGCTCATTTTATACAGAAGTCAGCTGTTTGTTAATTGTCCTAATAGCTTTTTTTTCTTTTATTTCACAGCCCCAGGAAAGGTAGCTGATAAAGTTGTTATTGAGAACACTAGAGATTCAACATTTGTGTTTATGGAGGGTTCGGAAGATGCATATGTGGGTTACATGACCATTCGGGTAAGTCTTGTTACAGTCTTATGGCCTTAAATGGTAAAAATGCTAATTTTCACCATGCACCATAGTTACACCAGAGTTCAAACATTGAGGTCACTGTTTTGCCAACTGACATTTTTATTGTTGTAGCGATAGGAACCATGGGTTTCAATGTTTACAACATAAATGTTTTTATTTACTATCCAAAACCATTAGTGACCTACCATGTCTTCTGAGTTTTATGTAGTTGTATGCTGTTAATGTAAAATGGTGACTTAACTTTTGGGAGACTTTTTTGACTTGGAAAAATCTTCTCAAAGCGGTCATTAGACTGAAGGCTCTTCAAACATTTGGTTCCCATCACCACCACTGTGTAACTTTGTGTCTGGCAAGTGTCTTTACCTAGGACCTTTTCACATCAAACCACTCTGAATGTCTTTACATTTTAACTGTTTAATTATGGCGAGATTTACTTTTTAAGCTAAATATGATGTCACAAGGCTAAATGCAATTTTTCATTTTCCTGCAGTTCAATCCTGATGATAAATCAGCTCAGCATCACAATGCCCACCACTGCCTGGAGATCACAGTGAACTGCAGCCCCAACATTGACCACTGCATTATCCGCAGTACCTGCACTGGTAACATGTGCAGCTTTGTTGCTTATAGATTAAATTAACTCAACGCTGTATTTGTTCTTGCACAAAACCATTGATTCAGAATCAAATCAGGGATTGAGTGTAGCATTACTTTCCTAATGTGTAATGTGATCAAAATTTTCAAGTTCCAAACTTGGTAGCTGGTTGAATTTTAGCTACTTGAAGTCTTCTGTATGATTTCCTTCACAGTGGGCTCAGCAGTGTGCGTAAGTGGCCAGGGTGCATGTCCAATCATTAAACACTGCAACATCAGTGACTGTGAAAATGTGGGGCTCTACATCACTGACCATGCACAGGTAGGAACCAGAAAATAACCTGTAGTAGCCCACAGATGCTTCTTTTTTGGTTAATCACAAACTATACTTTGCTACAAAGGAAATACAAAAGAATTTCTTATTTTTTAGTAATGGTATTTAGGGAAAAAATGTAAATGCTCATGGGTAAAACTATTTTTTTTTTTCTAAATTCCATGGCCTGTCATACTATTCTTGCCCACATACATAGCCCACAGACAAATGGTAGATCACTGGCTAGGAGATTAAATAATGTTGGCTTACTAGAGATATAGCAGTTACTTTTTCATGTTTTGATGGTGCTGCTGTTCTAGAATATAATAGGATGAAATAATCAGTCATTTCTTCTTATGTTTTTCCATTGGGTGGACATATTCATGTGTCTTAATTCACTGATGAGTCAGGTGATGTTATTGTTTGGGAATTCTCTATATTTCCACCGCCTTAAAGAAATTAGGGTTTTTATGAGTGGTTCACCCAGAGATCATATTTACATGTTTTTCTGCTTACCACAAATGTAGCTGCTCAGCCAAGACATGGAGAGAAAAATATCCTTCTATATGGTGCTATCACTACAACTCAGTCATTTGTGTAAAAATACATCACCACAACGTCTTCCTGATATTACTAAAGGACCCTTGGTCTAGTCTGTGGGGTTTAGGACAGATTTTGGATGAAAACATTTCTGTAATGGATTTATTTTGTCTTGGCTGTTACAGCTAGGTAACAAATATGGAAGGCACCAAACCGAAACTGTAATGCACCAAATGCGTTGTTGGAAAGTAGTATGTAGGAGCAAAGTTGTTTTCTCTTACAGACTTTTGAGTCAGCACCTGGAATAATATCAGTATTCAAATGTTTTTGCTTCACATGTGTAGAGAATCAATGGAGCCCCCTGGTGGCCTCAAAAGCTCTAGCTGCAACCAATACCTATTATAACTGGATATGACCTTGGCAGTATATTGCAAATTTGTGCTTTTATAATTACAGTGCATGATTTCAGGTGATTTTCATGTCATATCATGGCAGGTAATCTTTGTGCAGTGCCATAAAAAACTGAAATCATGCTTTAATCGTTAAAAAAGAAACCTAAACAAAGCTAAATTATTTGAATGTACACAGTGAACACTTTCAGGACTGTAATATCAAATACACTTTACTTGAGTTCTGGTCAGTGACAAATATTAAAAATCAACCACACCACCTAGCTATATATGTGCCATGAATGCTCATTTGTGAAGACACAATTTATTGGTTATGGCAATTTTTTGGATCATGCAGTATCCACTGGACATACAATGTTAAGAAATGTTTCTGTTTGTTTCTAGGGCATTTATGAAGATAATGAAATTTCAAATAATGCGCTAGCAGGGATCTGGGTGAAAAACCATGGCAACCCCATCATCAGGAGGAACCATATCCATCATGGTAGAGATGTGGGAGTGTTTACATTTGACCATGGAATGGTAAGACAGTTGTTGCATTTCAGTTTTTGTTTGCTTTTGGTCCATAGATGTTTTTTGGAGTCACTAGATTTATTCCTGGTTGTCTCCCCCTTCAGGGCTACTTTGAGAGCTGCAACATTCACAGAAACAGAATTGCAGGTTTTGAGGTGAAGGCATATGCAAACCCCACAGTGGTACGCTGCGAAATTCACCATGGCCAAACAGGAGGCATCTATGTCCATGAGAAAGGCAGGGGTCAATTTATAGAGAATAAGATCTATGCTAATAACTTCGCTGGTGTATGGATCACCTCCAACAGTGACCCTACGATTAGGTTAGTGTCGGTTGCCAGTGGCCTGTCTCTTAATTTAAATTTAATGTTTATTACTGTACATGTGAAATGTGTATGTTCATAAGATTTACTGTTTGAAACTAGTTCACTTTGGTTTGGAGTGTGCATTTTAAATGGCAAAATCAAATTACATTTTTTGTTTTTTAGGGGAAATGCCATCTTCAATGGAAACCAAGGAGGCGTTTACATATTTGGTGATGGCAGGGGTCTCATAGAGGGAAATGATATTTATGGAAATGCCTTGGCTGGCATTCAGATCAGGACTAACAGCTGCCCCATAGTCAGGCACAACAAGATTCATGATGGACAGCATGGAGGCATCTATGTGGTGATTTATTTATTATTTATTACGCTTATAACTCCAAGTCCAAAGTTGTCTCTCTCCCATTTATTTTCAGTATATCCTGATCGCATTTTAGTTGTCAATAATAACATTGTCAAGTGTGGAGAATAACTACAGACTGCATAAATGTCATGAGGCAGTTTTAAAATAAAAGTGGCAGGGCTAGTTATATTGAAAATGATTTTGGGATGTGTCCTAATGATTGTTTTTCTTCCTGTAGCATGAGAAGGGCCAAGGTGTCATTGAGGAGAATGAAGTATATAGCAACACTCTGGCGGGAGTGTGGGTGACCACAGGAAGCACACCTGTGCTCAGAAGGAATAGGATACATAGTGGCAAACAGGTAAAGATCTTCAGCCTGTTTTCTGGGTCATCTCCTATTGCTCTTGTACATGGTGATGATGACTATTTTTTAATAGGTTGGAGTTTACTTCTATGATAATGGACATGGAGTATTGGAAGATAATGACATCTACAACCACATGTACTCTGGGGTTCAGATCAGGTAGTGTGCTCTAACCAAAGTGTAACCTAGGTGAATAAAAAAGAACATTTATTTTGTTGTGGATTGTGTAGCCTATAACTTACTCCAGTGCCTTTTCTTGGTGCAGAACTGGGAGCAACCCTAAAATTAGACGAAACAAAATCTGGGGAGGGCAAAATGGAGGCATTCTTGTTTACAATTCAGGTAAGTTATTACTTTTTTTTTCTCCTCAATATCAAACTGTCATTGTCTAAATGATGCCTTTTATTTTTCCTATATTAGGCTAGAACACTTTGTGGTTGCGCCTGCTAAAAATGTTTCTGTCCTCAGGCCTGGGCTTCATTGAGGACAATGAGATCTTTGACAATGCGATGGCAGGGGTGTGGATTAAGACGGACAGCAATCCCACATTGCGCAGGAATAAAATCCATGATGGTCGGGATGGCGGCATCTGCATATTCAATGGAGGAAGGGGTAAGGCTAAAGGAGGAATGGTTCTTTTATGAATGCAGTTTTGCTCTCTTGGATAGAAGTGCTTAAAATTTAAGTAAACTACGTTTTCAATGATGCAGGACTGTTGGAGGAAAATGACATCTTCAGGAATGCCCAGGCTGGTGTTCTCATAAGTACAAACAGTCACCCAGTGTTGCGGAAGAACCGAATATTCGATGGTTTTGCTGCAGGTCTGTTCGTGTTCTACATTCATTAATGGTCAAAAAACATCTTGGAATCTTGACACATGCTATCTTTTGGGCCATTTACTTTGTTGTATTCATGTCATCTTGTGAGATGCAGCTGTGCACGTGGAGTGGGAATGAGAGATCATTTAGGGTTGGGCTATATTTCTTTTTGCGGGGATGTTCATCTGAGGGTTCCTCAAGCTTTTCAGAACTTGGGGCCATAATTGCTTTCAAATGTTTTTCACAAACTTAGTCCATATGTTAGTATAGTTTAGTATTATTAATTTAGTTTCTCTACGTATCTTCTCACTTCTTCCCTTTCGTCCCAGGCATTGAGATCACAAATCATGCTACAGCAACCTTGGAAGGCAATCAGATATTCAACAACAGATTTGGTGGACTCTTTCTAGCTTCTGGTGTCAATGTCACAATGAAAGGTAAAATTCAATATCAGCACTGCTGTTTGCCTGTTGTTCGTGAACATTCTCTAATGGAAATTATTCATCTTCATTAATCCTTCAGATAACAAAATCTTAAACAATCAGGATGCCATAGAGAAGGCTGTTAGCAGAGGTCAGTGCCTGTACAAGATTTCCAGTTACACCAGCTATCCAATGCACGATTTTTACAGGTACAGTAACTGATGTATCATAATTCCCATAAGGAACGTGAAAACGTCTGGAAATGGACAATGTAAAAATATATATTTACTGTTTATTAACATGGTTGTGCCTTTTTGATCTTTCCTTTTAACCAGGTGCCACACCTGCAACACGACAGACAGAAATGCAATCTGTGTGAATTGCATCAAGAAGTGCCACCAAGGGCACGATGTTGAGTTTATACGGCATGATAGGTTAGTGTTTATTATATATGGCTTATTCAGTTTTATTTCTCCAAGTTGTATTTAGGGTTGTAACAGTAATGGAGATGAACCGGTCATTGAATTTGGGGCTGATGCTGCTCACCGCTTAATCGTATTACACTCAAACCACATTAACCTTTCCAACTGTTTCTTAGTGATGTTAAGGCTTTACTGTGCCTTAGTTTTACATGTTTTTCAAACAT
Organism: Crenuchus spilurus; assembly: GCA_036984385.1. NCBI lineage: Eukaryota > Metazoa > Chordata > Actinopteri > Characiformes > Crenuchidae > Crenuchus > Crenuchus spilurus. The sequence continues at coordinate 27,176 of BRDA01011941.1, forward strand.
GTTTCGGTCACATACTGTACAAAAAATGCCAGTCTGGCTATACTCTTAGCACACAGTTGATTTCAAGACGAGCACTATATTGCCACCATCTGGATAAATGAGGACCTGCGGTATCCTGTGACATTGCAAAATAACTTGATCCAATCAGCTAAATTGTTGGCCAGTCACATCTTTGGGCTGAAAATCAATCAATACTGATATTTAGCCAATCAATCTTTCCATCTCTAAATAATAACTCATTATTTTTACTATGCCACACTTTCAGTTAAATTGCAGATATAGAAGTGTTTGATTTAATCTGGGTCAGTGGTGTCTGTCACTGATCCTGGAGACCCACTGCTGTACACATTTAATTTTCCCTGCACACAGCACAACTGATCCAACTAAGTCTCATTAACAACTCGTACAGAGTCGAGGTGGATGTGTTATAGCAAGAAATGCACTAAAATGTATAGGACAGTGGGCCTCCAAGATGGGGGGGGACGACACCATTTACATATGCACAGCAATGGTTTAGTAATAGTCCTGTTCAGAAGGTATCAAATGTACATGGGGTCCTGGGCTAATTACTCTTACAAGAGCTCTTGAAATTTTAATTTCCGTGTCTCTTTTTTTTTTTTTTTTTTTTTTCTTCCATCTGTTAACTACTTTTTTCAACAAACTCGTTGCTTGTCTAATCAGTTTAGTCCATGTCAGTCATTCTCCAGGCAGATTTAGACTTGTGTTAAAAATGCTGCTTGCAATATTTAGTCTTCTTGAACTCATTTATCCACCAGTGACCCTCCCCTGACAATACATGTGGATTCATAGAGAAAACAGCATACTAGAAAGTCCCTACAAATGTTTTATTCAAGTTGTTCACAGCAGGGTGTAAGAGTTTTTGTCTAATATGCGACTGTAAACAGCAGTGTTTTAAATCATTACTCTAAGCTTAACCATTTGAAAAATGCAGTCTATGCTGATATTAGCCAGACTAATTGATGTAAACTATTAACACCAAACAATTATGTAGAAGGATATATATAAATGCAGATATTTTTTAAATTGAGACTCCTATTTGGATAATATTTAGTGTATCCTGTAGGGGGCATTTATGGTTACCAAGTCATACTATGTTAATGTTGACATTTTGGATCAGCTTCTTATACGGACTAAATTGACTCGAGCATTTGTGTGTGTATAAATGTACTTGCTTATCTAGGACATGTTGACTAATCCATGCACAGCTGTTCTAATCCCATCTATAATCTGCTCCACGTAGGTTTTTCTGTGACTGTGGTGCGGGTACATTGTCAAACCCTTGTACATTAGCCGGAGAGCCAACACATGACACAGACACTCTGTATGACTCGGCACCTCCTATAGAGTCAAACACATTACAACACAACTGAGGCTCAGCCTGCTCTCCATTTCAGCACCCTGGTCTTTAATTTAACCTGCCTACAGAACAAGAGCTTCTACCACTTTGGACTTGGAAGGACTCTGCTTAAAGTGAAAGGACAACAAAATGCTGAACTTAAATTGTTTATATGGGGAAGAAAACTGTTTGAGGAGATGTGTGGAACTCCTAAGGAAAGCTGCCTCTTCGCTGCATAGAGATGTGCACGTGTTGCTAAATGATGCAAATGGAAGCAAGAGATTCCCTTTTCTTTTTCAGTTGTGCAAACTGGCTCTTGACCTGCAAAGAGTTAATGATTGATCAGAACTTTTGGAGTTAAGAGTTGCACAGAGAAGCAATATGTTGACTCAGGATTCTGGAGATTAAGAAATGAGATTACAGCGGCGTCATGTTTTGGAAGAAGAACGATGGAAACTTCCTTGGTCTTTCCAAACCGATTACCCTGTGCAGTCTCCAAGATATGAGCAGGTTTGAGTGGAGAAGATCTACTGCAGTTTTGTACAGACCTGACAGTGGCCATAAACACTGGGAGCCATTACACACACACACCCCCCCCCTTTCCAGAGAGGCTTCTTGGATGGGAGAGCCATGAGGACATGGCTTCCTTGGCAACTGTTTCTAGGTAACAGATGTGCTGATTATATGTATGGTTTAAAAAAGAAAAGAAAAATGAAAAAAAAAATGTGGTTAGCACTTGTTTTTTTTTTTTTTAATATGTTTAATGTTATTCTGATCAACAAATGATTTTAATGCTTTCTCATGTAGTTTTGTATTTTCAAGCAAAAAAAATCTTACTGTATTTGAATGTCTTTTATTTTATTATATATTATAATTATTATTGTTATTAATATTTTCGTTAGCGCACGTTAGGCTTGTAATCATACTGTCTCAGCATTTACATTCTTTCTGTGAAAGAGGATTAACAAAGAAAAAGATTTGGAAAACTTAACACTAAAATGTCCTCCAGGTATGGTTTTCAATATGCAAAGCGTGTTTGTTGTTTTTGCTGGTATGTATGGGTGTGCTTGTTCTTGCCTCCTCTCCCACAACTGAGATTTCTTTTAGCTGAATTGTAGTCTCATAACTTACCATGTTTGTTCCAACTTTCACTGCCGTTTTCTTTTTCTTTTCTTTAAAAAGTTTTGAAAAAAGGTTTCCATACAGAATGAAAAGTCCCATAGGCAATAGAAGTGTTTCTGAACTGGGGAATATTTTCAATGTTTTTTTTTTTTTTTATTTTTTACTTTTGTTAAGAAAATGACACTGATGATGCCCCATTTAATGGAGAGGAAAAAATATATATATATACACACACATGCAAAAGTCAGTACCCCCTGGTTTAACTACATGTTTTACTGATTTTCTACCTGAAAGTTAACCCATCCATCTTCTACAGAGAACAAACCTCTGCTCATTTAAATGCACATTTATTCTGTATATACCAATTTAACATTTTGGGGGGAAAATGAATAAAAATGACATGAAAATGTTATGGCACACTAAGTATTGTATTATTATTTTCAATTTGTTAAATTCTGAAAATAAATAGAAACTGCATTAAAGTGCAGAAAGTATTTTTTTTTGTTCCCTGTAGAGGTACACATGTTATTTTCACTTAGAAAATCAACAAAATGTCATGATCATAGTTTAGCATTAAATTGTGTATGGGTGTGTGTCAAAAATATTTTGGGTCCATGGCCCAACATGTGCCTGTTTCGAGTGTTACAGAGCATTGAAAAGCATTGCTGGAGTTATCTACGTTTAAAGGCATTGGCCTCTTAGCTGAGACATGTATCTCTACAGCCATCGTTGTCAACTTCATCCTCATCTATGTGTAATGTGGTGACTGTGGCTTCTCATGCCGCCTGAATTGTATGCATGTACCATAACATCTAGACTTAATATATTGTGAAGTATTCAATAACCATTATGTAGATGCTAGTATGAATTTAAAAAGGGTTTAATTTCCTAGAAAAAAAAAAGAAAAGGAAACTGGTCATTTTTAAGAAAATAAACTTTATTAGATCAAGGTTTACTGTCCTTTTTTTCTGGGACGTGTAATTGTAATTTATTCAACTGGTGTCGCAATTGATGGACCTGTTAACAGTGCAGCTTAGAGTCTGTTGTCTGCAATACTATCAGAAACAGTGTTGTAATGTATTTTAATGCTGAAGTAGGTTTGATAAATGCAATGCCCTTAAGAAACGTAGTTAGAATTTTTCAGTAGAGATGGGAAACCGTTATTACAATTGAGCATAGATGCTCAAGACACTTTTGATAGTTTTGAGATTATAATGATAACAAATGTATATTTTCAAGGTAAATTCATAGCAGATTTGTATGTACAGGGTATTGTGTGGCAGAGTAATAAGGCTGTTACATTGCATTTTTGTATTTTTCACTAGCAACATTTTTTTTTTTTTTATTTTATTTTACCAGTATTACATATGAAAGCACAAATGTGTAAGTTCACTGCTGATCTTGGATGGGGAATACAATGGCTGTAATTGCATTGTAGATATAATGCCACCACGTTCCTATTACTACTTTTTAAAAGAGATAATTGCAAACTGTCTCTACAGTAGAGCAATTTTAATCAAACCACTGAATTACCGTTGCACTGATTTAATTATAAATGTAAAAAAAAGTGGTTTAAAGGTTTGTTTGAGGGTTTTTTATGCCCAAAAACACTATAAAAATACCTTTATATTTACCATGCTTCAAGTGCAATTCAAACATGGCTTGATTATACATGCTGTAAAATACAGTCCCATAGTTTGCGGGTGTGGTTTCCCTGAAATGAGCCAGTACACTAAGTTGTCTGTGTATGCCGAGTAAATATTGTTGGAGCAAAGTCCTTATATCATTGATGCACTGTTGGAAGAATTTTACTGCTACCTGTCTCAGTGGGTTATCCTGTCACTGATAAGACATCTAGGTGATTGTTGACACTATTCATAAAGCCTGGCTTTTCTCAATAGCCAGGTAAATACATGTTTTCCTGAGCAAACAAGCTAAATAAGTGCCCAACAAATTCTACAACAGACCCTGTGTTGACTAGAACCAATCTGATGTTTGATAGGTGGAGTAATTAATCATCAATGATAAAACACTATTCAGTCTTATGCAAAGGTTAGTACACTTCTGGTTTAAAAACCTGTTAACTTATGAATAGAGAGCATGTGTATGTACACTGATGTACAGTATATATAATGCAGAAATTAATTTGTTCACTGTAGAGAAAAAAAAAAAAAACTTTTGCACCAAACTATAAAAAGCCACAATATGGACATTTAAATATGTAGCTGGTGTGATATTTATAACCATTTACAAAATAAATAAGTTTCATTGTTGGTCAGATAGTCAATTGTAGATTATTTGGATCAGGAAACTTAGCAGTGATAGCACAGGTATTCTTAAATCTCAACACTGTCCTTTTTATTAGAGGTTTCATTTTTGTTGTGAACATAAAAATATATCAAAAGTATAAACTTCTTGTTATGCTAAATCAAGGCCTTCATTCTAATTCTGACATAGTAGTTCTCTGTATAATTTACGTTATAACAAAAATGTCTTATGTTCCATTAATTCTAGAATAATTTTACCTTTATTTCCTCAAAAGCATGCACAAAAATAATGCTTTTCATCTTTCTTCAGATGTAGGTAATTACTTGTGTAGCTGAATGCTGCTTCCAACTTGGAGCAGTGCTGATCTAGAATCAGTTTTAGGGGAAAAAACTTGCCAAGGGCAAGACAAAACCCCATATCGTGTCAGACTGTCTTCTGGACTTCTTAACAGTCTGGATGGTCTTTTTAATTTTTGATTTAGAGCACACAGTGTCCATTTCTTCCAAAAAAATTGATCTGGAATAACAATTCATCTACAATACATACGTGCACTGTGTGACGGTCTATCCCAGATGCCTATGAGCCCAGAGATGTCGATGCTGCTTCTAGACATGGTTAAAATAAGGTTTCTTTTTGCACAATAAAGTTTTAAGTGGCATTGTACTGCTTGACAAAGTTTGCCAAAATAATCCCTTGCCCATGTGCTTATATCAGCTATTAATGAATGACAGTTCTAGATGTAGTGCCATCTCAGGAATCATTTAATAATATTGTGCACTGTAGAGGGAGAAATGTGCAAATATTTTCCAAACTTTCTTTGAACATTGTTGTTCAACATTTCAATAATTTTCACAATCAAATCCTCTTCCCATATTTGCTCCTCAAATACCAAATGATGGTGGTCCCATGATTGCAGTCAGCTGTTGACATCACCTTGAAAATCACATTATTATTTAGTTTTTGTTTTTCTTTCAAACCTCAATATTAGCTCCTAATTGTTTTTGGACAAAAGGCATCCGGTCCAGACATAGCAGTTGAACTGCTCAGGTTTGGTGGAGAGATAACGTTAAATAAGCTCCATGAGGTCTGTATGGAAGTTTGGGAAACTGGAATTTGGCCAGAAGAATGGACGCAATCATTTTTCATCCCACTGCTCAAGAAAGGAGACTTGCTCCAGTGCAAGAACTACAGGACCAATGCACTGGTCTCACATGCTAGCAAGATCTTGTTGAGAGTGATATTAAAACAAATGCAGTCTAAGCTGGAAGGGGAGATTGCCCAAGAACAAGCTG